>PVIW01004963.1:0-90703 GCA_004026585.1 Noctilio leporinus | reverse complement strand
GGTTTCGAGCGTAGTTAGCATCGGGAGGAACTTGTCAGACTAAGGGCTGAATTCCCCTCAGGACCCAGGAAAGGAGGCTGAACGTCTGGGGGTAAGAAATAACCCCTGATCACTGTAAGGGGCTTTTCTCCCAACACACCCACCCTCATCGCCCTTCAGCGGCACAGAGAAGTGACCCGGGAGGTCTGCGAAGTGGGCCGGCCTGGCCTGAAAGCGAGACTGCCCGGTGGTGCCGGCTGGCCCACACGTCCGACACGGGCTGCGGCGCGGGGCGGGCGGCCGGAGGGAGGCGCGGGCGGCCGAGCCACGGGTCCGAGTTGATGGGGCGGGTCTGGCTGCCCCCCGCCCTCTGCGTGCGGCCTCCCGGGAGGCGCGAAACACATTCTGGAAACCGAGCCTGGGGCTCCTGAAATTGAGACCCACCGAAGTTTGTCCAGAGGCGTGCAGGCGGTCGGTCGGCGCCAGACTTTTAAAGTCAACAGCCACCTGTTTGGACGCGGCCCGCGGCGTCTCGGCCCCCGGCGCACGCGCGGGTGCGGGAGAGGCGGCGGGGAAGGGAGCGGGGTAGGCGAGGGGAAGAGGGAACGCGGGGCTCTCACCTCGGGTGGGTCGCTGAAGAGGCTGAGTCGGAAGCGGCCGCGTTTGAACTCCATCTCCAGGGCGGAGCCCCGGGCCACCGTGACCCGGCTCCGGTGGTTTCGGGAGAACATGCTGTTGGTTTGGCACGGACGCCAGCCCTGTGCGCTCCCCGCGCGGCCCGGCTCTCGCCCCGTCTCCTCAGCTTCTGTCCCTCGACCCCCGCCCGCCGGTCGGGCGGGAAGCTCCTGCGGTTGGGTTCCCAAACTCCGCCCCGGGAAACTACACCTGGGCCAGGCTGGGCGCGGCCCCTCCTCCTCCATCTCCGCCAAAGGCCCGTTCAGTGGGGCCAGTCCCGGGGCGCCCTCTCAGTCTTTCCCGAGAAAGCCCGGCCCGACAGACCGCCTGCCAGGACACCCTGCCCCCGGCGAGCGCGGCGCAGGAGCACCGTCCCTTCCGGCTCGGGTCCCGGGCTGCACACCTGGGCAAGGGGCGGGCCCAGAGAAGCCCCGCCCCGCCCCGCCAGCCGCCCGCACCTGGCCTGCGGGACTGCAGACCAGACACGTGGGAAATACGGAGGCCGCAAAGATTGATGCCGGGCGCAAAGTATCTCTAGCCCGACCCTGAGACCCGACGCTGTCACACCCTAAGCAGCTTCCGAGAAGACTCAACTTGCTACAGTCCCAAATGTTTCTTCTTTGACCCTTTTTCTCGTTAGGGTTACCTCCCGTCTCTACGCCCATACCAGCGGCCACAATTCAAGGGGCAAGTTTTAGAAACCTGTTCAGTCACTTACTAATTGTGACGCCCTGACTCAGTCTGAACTTCCTGAGCTTCAGTTTCTTATCTGTTCAATGGAGATAGTCATCTCTACACTTAGGTTGCTATGAGAATTACATGTTAGCATGAACGTAATATGTATAGCATAATACCTGGCCCAAGACAAGTGCCCCATAAGTGGAGCTAAGAAGCAAAAGGAGCAGGTGGGTGCAGCGCCCTGTGCCCTTAGATGGGGCAACAGCAACCTCAGCTCCCTGGACCCAGACCTTATCAAGGACCTTAAGAGGGTGAGGATATGGTGGCGTCCATAATGGCTATCTCCCAGCTGCTTTGCTGGTTGGCTGAAACAGGGTTACCACTCTGCTTCTGCAGATAAAAGGGGTCCTCCGTCCCAGGAGAGCCTAGTTAGAAGAAAATGGCAGAGAAGTAGCTTGCTGACCACACATAAGGAGTCCCCTGGGAAGCTTGAGAGAGTGGGGCTCCTTCATAGCACATGAGCTGGAGCCAGAGAAATACCAGCCTTTAGCTTTAGAGAGCCCAGGTTAGCCTTGCACTACTACAGCAAATTAATTGATATTCTTTTAGAGAACCTGATTTTAAATTGCTTCAGCAAAAGGGGAAGTTTATTTGCTTAAGGAGCTCAAATGGCTTAGGATCTATCAGTCAGGCTTTGGATATGGCTTGACCCAGGCATTTATTTACTGTCAAAAGGATCCTATCTCTTCCCATCATGTGGCTCTTCTTTCCCCTATGTTGGCTTCAATCTCCACAGCATAACAAGGTTGTTAACAAAAATTCCGGGTTTATATCTTTTCAGTGTAAAGTGGGGATAAACGGTGATGAAAGGAGACTTGATTTTAAGTGGTGAACATAATAAAATAATAAAATAATTCTTACATAAAAACACAGATAGAGCCCAGGCTGGTGTGGCTCAGTGGATTGAGTCCCAGCCTTCAAACCGAAAGATTACCAATTCAATTCCTAAGCACGGTACATGCCTGGGTTGCCGGCCAGGTCCCCAGCTGGGGGCATGTGAGAGGCAACAGAGCAATGTATCTATCTCTCACACATCTATGTTTCTCTCCCTCTCTTTCTCACTTCCCCTCTCTCTAAAAATAAATAAATACTTTAAAAAAATAAAAACACATAGAGTTATTTTTTATCTCTAAAGATTTTATTCATTATTTTTAGAGAGAGAAGGGCTGGGAAGGAAGAGAAAAGGGAAAGAGATGTCAATGTATGGTTGCCTTTCACCTGCCTCCAGCTACGGACCTGGCTGGAAACCTGGTTATGTGTCCTGGCTGGGAATTAAACTAGCAACCATTGAGTTCGCAGGCCGGCACCTACCCACCGAGCCAGCAGCCAGGGCCACACATAGAGTTTTTAAACATGTCCAATCCTACCTTTTAAAAATAAAAAGTTAGCCCTGGCTGGGCAGCTGAGTTGATTATAGCATTGTATCCATATGCCAAGGTTGTGGGTCCCATCCCCAGTCAGGGCACATGGAAGAATCAACCATAAATACATAAATAAGTGGAACAACAAACCAATCTCTCTCTCTCTCTCTCTCTCTCTCTCTCTCTCTCTCTCTCTCTCTCTCTCCCCCCTCACTAAAATAAATAAATGTTTAAAATTTTAAAAATAAATGAATAAACACATGCCTTCCCTACCATCAGAGAGAAACACAAAAACAATTTGGTGCATCACACTAGCTCATGAGGTTCTGGATTTTTCCAGAATTGTGCATTCCAGTATTCCAGTTGTTAAATGCAGCTTTAATTAAAAATTAAATTATAAAAACTCACAAATAAATAAATTTTACTAAAGTGAAGTGATAGGCCTTGGCTGGTGTGGCTCAGTGAAAAGGCGCTGGCCTGTGAACCCAAAGGTTGCTGGTTCAATTCCCAGCCAGGGCACATAACCAGGTTGCAAGCCAGGTCTCCAGCCAGGTCCCCAGCTGGAGACAGGTGAAAGGCAACCATACATTGATGCTTCTCTCCCTTTTTCCTCCCTCCATGTCCTTCTCTCTGAAAATAATGAATAAAATCTTTTTAAAAAATTAAAATAGAGCCCTGGCTCGTAGCACAGTGGATAAGGTGCTGGCCTGCAAACCCAAAGGTCGCAGGTTCAATTTCCCAGCCAGGGCACATAACAAGGTTGCAAACCAGGTCTCCAGTCAGGTCTGTGGCTGGAGGCAGGTGAAAAGCAGCCATACGTTGATGTCTCTCTCCCTCTGTGCCTCTCCCCCTTCCCCTCCTTCTAAAATAATAAATAAAATCTTTTTAAAAAATTAAAATAATAAAAAATAAAATAAAAATTTAAAATAATGAAAGTTTTAAAATTTTTAATAAAGTGATAAATGTTCAAAACTCACCTCCTAATTATTTTACTGCATTTTCCCATTACCTCTTGAGATTGTTTATAGTAACGATATGACGGAAATACCCCGAAATGATGACCTACTGCACATCTCTTCCCAAGTTTGTCTTGATGTCATATTTGAAACTGGTCATGGTGGAAGTATTTATACAATAGAAAACAGAGGAACACTATAAATAAGGTCTCACTCCTGCCCCGACCCCCAGAGCTTTTGTTAAACATTTACCAGTATGCCGCTGGTTTAGTGCATAATCTTTCCAACTTTTTCTTTTACTTAGTTTGTGTCTCTGTCTCTCCAACTATGAAGCAGATATTGGGGCAAGGGGTTGTTGGTCACCCAGTATTCAGATAATCTTCCTATTGCTGCACAATCCCCCTATTATGTACAACATTAGTAAGTTGAAGCTCTACCCTCTTTCTGGCAGCTGTAAAGACATTTTTCCTCCTCCCACTCTTGACAGTCCAAGGGTAAGCACTTGGCCTAAGCCATCCAACTGGAATGCTCCCAACTGAACTCTGAATCTTGAACAAGGGAAAACAAGACTCAGGGATAGCACAGTTGTAATTGCTGTACCTGCACATGTACCCCATGAAGAGTGGGTGGCTATGCCAGCAGGAAAATCCTCATCAGCCAATTCTTACGGTATGAATTTGATGTGGACTTGGTATAGCCTCAGCTATGTGTTCCTACTGCCTGACCTCCCTTGGTTCCCACCCCTTATCTAGGGAAGTACAAGATAAGCCCAAATTATTGTGTGGTGCAAGGAAGTAAAAAGGTGCTCAAAAAATGATGGAGAAGTATCAAAAGGACATAGGAGCCATTTTAAAGAAATGGCTCTGACAAAGTCTGGAACAAATTTGAACATCAAAATTAATAATTATATTAATGAATTACAACCCAATGATCAAAACAGGAATCCATACTGATATAAATAAATATATGTAAATGAATGTAAGGAGAAGATAAAGCTCTCCTTAACAGTAGAATACTAATACATATAGATGAAATAATGAAAGTAAAAAGATTATACCATTGGGCAATTGTTAAAGTAGTGTTGGTTTACACCGTATTCATCGATGAATACTAAGCTTGGTAAGTGGAGGTTTGATGAGGAACAGAATATTAGTTTCAGAATATTTCCCCAGAAAATACTCATTAATTCAAAGGTGAAAATGGTGACTTAAGAGAGAAGAAAGCTGGCAGACACCAAATGATCAAGTTCAATATCATCTATGGTGGGGAAGGTTAACATCATGTGCCTCCTAATGTGATACTCTGAGAAGAACACATCAAAATCTTTTTTGTGTATAGTACTCATACCAAGAATTTGAGTCTAGACATGGGTCCAGGTTGAGGAACATCTTACAGAGTTACAGGCCTGTACTGTTTAAAAACTCTCAAGGTCACAAAAGATAGGAAAAAGAGCAACGAAATGTTTCAGACTAAAGCAGGTCAAAGAGACATGGTAAGTAAAAGTAATGCATGATCCTGGATTTGGATCCTGGACTAGAAAGCAAGAGGCAACGTTGGACAGTTGGTGAAATTGGAATGAGGTTTGTGGATTGGACAGCAGTATTGTCTCAATGATAATTTCCTGATTGGGAGGGTAGCTCAAAGTTTATAGCACAGTGTACTTGTTTTGAGGAAAAACACAGTGAAATATTTAAGGGTGAAATGGTATCATGTCTACAACTTCCTCTCAGGTTAATCAAAAAAGGAATGATGGTAAGGTGGGGGAGAAAATGATAAATGTTAACTGAAGAATCTACTTGAGGTGATAAAGTTCTTTGTGTTCTTGATATTTTTTGTAAGCTTGAAATTTTTTCAAAATAAATTCTATTTTTAAAAGAAGGCTAAAGGCCCTGACTGGTAGCACAGTGGATAAGGCGCTGGCCTGCAAACCCAAAGGTCGCAGGTTCGATTCCCCAGCCAGGGCACATAACAAGGTTGCAAGCCAGGTCTCCAGTCAGGTCTGTGGCTGGAGGCAGGTGAAAAGCAACCATACATTGATGTCTCTCTCCCTCTCTGCCTCTCTCTCTTCCCCTCTTTCTAAAAATAATTAAATAAAATATTTTTTTAAAAGAAGAAGAAGGCTAGGAACTCTTTCAGAAGTTCTTCCTTTCAGCATACAAATATGTTCAAATCTCTCTCACTCTCAACCAGGGGGTCAATCTCATTTTCACCGGAGGCCACATCAGCTTCCCTGTTGCTTCAAAGGGCTGAATGTAATTTTAGGGCGGTATAAATGTAACTACTTAACAGTTAAGGGAAACAAGATGCCTGGCTGGATAAAACGAGGTGGAGGGCGGGATTCAGCTGGTGGGCCTTGTGTTTGCCACCAATGCTCTAAATAGAGCAAAACTAAAAACAACATAGTAAAGCCAGTGGCGACTTGCTTGTTGCCACTTCCTCTCTGCTGGGTATCAGGATGTTGAGGAAATAACACTGGACCCTGGGTCAGGAAGCCTCTGAGGTTTCAATTGTATGGATGTTCCCAATTCATATACCAAATTCGTTTTGTGTTTCATTAGAGAAAAGTTAGATTGTTTCCAATGCTATTTATTACCTATCAGGATCTACATTCCGTGTCAATCTTATCATTTACTTAACACTCTTAACTTTTGCGAGCAACATGGTGTTCCGCATTGGACAAATGCACAATCATTTAGTTATCCATTTCTCTATGGATAAGAATTTAAGCTTAAACACTACTATTTGCCCTGCTTCTAGTGCTCTTGTGCTGTTAAAGCACTTCTACCCTTTAAGGGCAAAATAATTTATGTACTTCTCCACCGAACTGTGAGCTCCTCCAATGCAAAGGAAAGTGTTCACATTCATCCTTGTATCCTCATTGCCTAACCCCGAATTTGGTCCAGAGGATAGGTTCCCGACGCTCGAGTGTGAAAATTAAATAGTCCACACTGGGCTCTGGTCCATAGCATATTGAGACGAAGGAGGGGAAAGCCTCGCCCTTCTGAGTTGAAGCAGGTTGAGGGCCCGGAACTTTTGTTAGGGGTATCGTTGTTTCTCAGGGGGAATTTTTTGACTCAAAGTGTGCCCCGCACAAAAATGGCTGCGACGCACCGGAAGTGTCAGTTATTTTTCTAGAATTAGCTTTTCCGCGGGGCGGAAAGGGCGTGTCTGCCTGAGCCCGGACCAGTTCCAGCCACCTTTCGTAGCGGGAACCCATGAGTAAGCTGTGGCGGCGCGGGAGCACCTCCGGGGCTATGGAGGCCCCTGAGCCAGGTAAGCGCGGGTCGATAAAGCAATTTAGGCCTTTGTAGAAAAGGAGCGCCTTTCTTGGTCTTCGGGGCTTCTTTCGCAAGTAGGAGGAAAAATGGGGGGCTGTTGCTACGGTAACAGTCAGTACCCCAGGAATAGTGGGAACCCTTAGGGGTATTCGGTTCTTCAGGGCTCTCCACTGCTCCGCTCCTGTTGTACACGGTTGACAGGCTTTCCCTCCGCAGGAGAAGCGCTGGAGTTGAGTCTGGCGGGTGCCCACGGCCACGGAGTGCACAAGAAGAAGCACAAGAAGCACAAGAAGAAACACAAGAAAAAACACCATCAGGAAGAGGAGGCTGGGCCCACGCAGCCATCTCCTGCCAAACCCCAGCTCAAACTCAAAATCAAGCTGGGCGGGCAGGTCTTGGGCACCAAGAGGTGAGACCAGTAGAGCCCAGGTTTTACTTGGGGAATTTAAGGAGCAGGCAAAGATAGGAGAAGCTGATTAGGTTTTCCAAAAGACAGAGAATGGACACTGACTTTAGGGCCCAGGCTAAGGCAGCAACAATCTTAAGAGGGTGTGGGTAAGGCAAGATGTAGCTACTGGGCAGAAGGAAGACATTTGCTCAGCTTATGGAGTGGTGTTGCTTCTCTGCAGTGTTCCCACTTTCACTGTGATCCCTGAGGGGACTCGGTCACCCTCTCCCCTTATGGTTGTGGACAATGAAGAGGAACCTATGGAAGGAGTCCCCCTTGAGCAGTACCGAGCCTGGCTGGGTGAGAAGGATCTGGAGGTCTGGAAACTGGGTTTCTCATTATACCTGTTTAAGGGGAAAAGGTTACTTCTGAGGAGGGTGAGATTTTTGAGTGTCCCAGTATTAACTTGGTCAAATTTGGATGCCCCATGTGAACAATTCTACTTTTATCTCTCCAGATGAAGACAGTAATTTGTCCCCCTCCCCACTTCGGGACCTGTCTGGGGACTTAGGTGGTCAGGAGGAAGAGGAGGAACAAAGGTGGCTGGATGCCTTGGAGAAGGGGGAGCTGGATGACAATGGAGATCTCAAGAAAGAGATCAATGAACGGCTCCTCACTGCTCGACAGGTAGGTTGGTTCATTTTTTATTGTTACCAAATATTTAGAGAACCTCCCATGTCCCAAGAACTTTGCTGGGCAGTGGGCAGCCAGTGATGGAGAAAAGGCAAACATTTTTGTTCTCATGGAGCTGGTGTTCTTGTCAGTGTTCAGGAGTGAGTAAATTTTGAAAAGCTATGAAGTTTACAACAAAATTAGAGTGAAAACAAAGTGGTGATAAGGAGCCAACATTATATAGGGAGAGAAGACTTTTCTGAGAGGAAACACTTCCAATGCTAGAGGAGCTTTCCAAAAAATCCCCAGAAATGTGGTGCAGAGTTTAGTACATAAGGCAGGCAGGTAACGTTACTAATACTTTTTTTTTTCCCTTGACAGTCAGTGATCTAAAGCTGAAAGTCTGAAAACCTGGGAGGAGGCAATATTAAGGGCTCTTGGAGAGGGTGCTCTTTCCACCCCTTCTCCCAAGGCCTGTGTTCCTTAAGGCCCATGCTTTCCATGTGCCCTCTTCTGCCTCCCTTCGGCCCGCCTCTCCATTTTCTGACACCATCCCTCTATCTCTCCGCAGCGAGCTTTGCTTCAGAAGGCGCAGAGTCAGCCTTCTCCAATGTTGCCGCTGCCTGTGGCTGGAGGCAGCCCAGCCCCCACCCTCACCGAGGAGATGTTGCTGAAGCGGGAGGAGCGGGCGCGTAAAAGGCGGCTGCAGGCGGCAAGGCGGGCAGAGGAACACAAGAACCAAACTATCGAGCGCCTCACCAAGACTGCGGCGCCCACTGGGCGGGGAGGCCGAGGGGCTGCAAGGGGGGAGCGGCGGGGAGGGCGGGTCACGGCCCCAACCCCCATGGTCCGCTATTGCAGCGGGGCACAGGGTTCCACCCTTTCCTTCCCATCGGGAGTCCCCACCCCTGTACCGGTGTCTCAGAAGCCACCCCCATCTGCCCCCGCTCCACGATGCTCAGTCCCTGGCTGCCCGCACCCGCGCCGCTATGCCTGCTCCCGCACGGGCCAGGCCCTCTGCAGCCTTCAGTGTTACCGCATCAACCTACAGATGCGGCTGGGGGGACCCGAAGGCCCTGGGTCCCCCCTTTTAGCTACTTAAGGCCCTTAATCCAGACTCTGCACCCCCCCCGCCCCCGCTAGATTGTCTTCCCCAATCTATTAAATTTCGTTCGGTGCCTCAACTTGTACAGAATTGGGAGAATGGTGTATGGGAAGCAGATTTCCCGTACACACTTATTGCCTCCTTTGGAGATTGCGTTGACGCCTGGAAAAGGTCCACCAGGCTCAGAGTTTTGGGACCCCGCCTCTACCAGCAGGATCACCTGGCTTGGTCGGGCATTTGGCGTAAGCCCCGGAAACAGGGCTCAAGCCAATCAGCGAGGACTTTGCTCCTCGGGGCGGCTGTTCATTGGTTGACAACTCGAAACCCGTTCAGTTGTCCATGTTGGCTATCATTGCTGCCAGTCAGGGCCGTGGGTCGAACCTTACCCCACTCTTTGTCTGGGAGAGTTCTTGTCGTCTGGGAAAGTGGCAGAGGCGTTGCTGAAGATTGGTCACGGGGAGAAACCTCCGAGCCTTTCCTATTGGCCGGTTTTCCGAGGGCTATGCTGATTGGTAGGACCGAGCAACCTGGGTCCTAGTTGGCAGAGCTCTCCCGGGATGGGAGCTCTGGCCACCGAGTGATGGTGGCGGAGGCGAAGATGGGCCGGGCAGGGACCATGGCGGTGGCAGCAGAGGTGGCAGGGGTGGGGCGGCTGGCGATAGGGGAGGCTGTAGTCTTCAGGGGGCTGTAGGTGGAGGCATGGCTCGGGACAGCAGCGGGAGCGGCAGCGAGGAGGCCTGGGGGGCACTTCGGGTGCCGCAACAGCAGGTATCCCAACAGCTCCAAAAGCGTATCACGATAGCCATCTATTTCCCTTTCCCTCTTCTCGTTCCTTCCATTTGGGGGGTGGGGAGGAATTCATGGAGCCAAATGTAAATGTCTCTTACACTCTGCGTTTAAACTTTGTAACGTCGATGCAGTTGATTTTTCCTGCAGCCTCATAGTCTCATCCCATGGCTGCAGTGGGAGATTTGCAGTGGCTCGCCATTGAACAGAGGCTTAGTGAGGCCCCAGGGAGGCTCCCTCTGTCTTGCAACAGTTATTTGTGATGTTTTTCTGTGTCCCTATTGTCACAACAGAGTCCGGCGTCTCCTCTTGAGGGAGCAATTTGGAGAAGAGCTGGAACCCAGACTCACGCCTTGGATGCCATCCTTTATCATCCACAGCAATCCCATCCGGTTGGGTGCACTGTTCTGGGTCTCACACTGCCCCTACTCTATCCTAGGAAGTCTGAAACTCAGGGTTGGAAATCCTTGGGGATTGGGAGTGGCAGACGGGGATGATGAAAGCATCATAGCTTTGGGGGTGGGGGGGGGCGGTGCTTAACCCATTGTCTGAGACTGAGATAACTCAGTCTTCTGCCAAAACACTTTGTTAACAGAATATACTATTCTCTGGGGGGCCATATGCAGAGCTGAGATCTGCCTCTCTATGTCCATATCTTCATCTTGTTCTCTAGACTGATTTTTGCCATTCCAAAGCCTCTCCCATGTTGACTGCTTCAGACGTTTTAACACTTCTCTCAGCCACTACCCCCTCCCCCACTTCCCATAGATCTGTGCTAAACTTGGTTCACAGGGTGGGTTTGTGGATGTGCATGCAGGGTCTGAAGTTGAGGGTAGACAGTGCCTTAGGCTGGAATCTCCTTTGGTTCTAAGTTCCTCCTTGCTCCCAGCTTCGAGAGCTTTGCCCAGGAGTGAACAACCAGCCCTACCTCTGTGAGAGTGGTCACTGCTGTGGAGAGACTGGCTGCTGCACCTACTACTATGAACTCTGGTGTGAGTCTCCAAGTTGTCTGTTCTCAGGTCCTTTGGTCCAGCCTCCCTTGGACCTCAGAATTTTAGCCTTCAAAGACCCTTCTCTGCATGGGTGGTATCTAAGACTCTCCCTCCTCACCTCCTGCAGGGTTCTGGCTGCTCTGGACTGTCCTTATCCTCTTTAGCTGCTGTTGCGCCTTCCGTCATCGTCGAGCTAAACTCCGTCTGCAGCAGCAGCAGCGGCAGCGGGAGATCAACTTGTTGGCCTACCACGGGGCATGCCATGGGGCTGGCCCTGTTGCTACCGGTTCACTGCTTGACCTTCGTGAGTGACTTGAGGCCCTGGGCTCATTACCAGTGGCACCTCCCAAATGAGGACCCTGAATCATTCCCCACATTCTGTTTTCAGACATTTCAATGCACACTCTTCCCTAATAGTAAAGAGACTACTACGTCATACCTGGTTGCATTCAACCAACCATGCCATTCTTTCCTGCAGGCCTTCTCAGCGCCTTCAAACCCCCAGCCTATGAGGATGTGGTCCACCGCCCTGGCACACCACCACCTCCTTACACTGCGGTCCCAGGCTGCCCCTTGACTGCTTCCAGGGAACGTACCTGCCGCACCTCCACTTCTAGCTGCCCTGCCCACTCTGAGGGAACAAATGTGGAAGGTGTTTCCTCCCACCAGAGTGCCCCCCCTCATCAGGAGAGTGAGCCTGGGGCAAGGGTGAGCCCTGCCTCCACAGCCCCTTCCTGTCGCTATCGCCACCTGACTGGTGACTCCGGTATTGAGCTCTGCCCTTGTCCTACCTCTGGCAAGGGTGAGCCAGTCAAAGAGGCTAGCGCCACCCAGCCAGATCTGGGGGACCACTCTCCTTGTGCACTGTCCCTAGATTCCCAAGTTTCTTCTGTGGGGCTGGCTTCCAGTGAAGGGGACATCCCATAAGTAGTTTTAGAAGGGTGGGTGGTTTTACTTGCCTACTAGAAACAGCCCTGGTCCCAATTCCTCGAGTTTCTTTAGTATCTCCCTGCCCTCCTGGAATCTGCCTGAAAAGGCTTGAGTCCTAAGGAGAGGGACCATATTTGGGGGACTGTGCTAGCTCTACCCCCAATGACATACACAGGAGCCTTTGATCTCATTAAAGAGATGTGAACCAGCTGCTTGTGGACTTGGGTGGACTAGTGCTCAGCTCACTTCATTGCACTTGACCTGATGGCCATTTTTCCCACCTTCCCTGAAGACAGCAGCCCTAAGGTCTGGACTGAGCTAAGAACTCTTGGTGAGGCAAAGTTGGCACAAACAATAGTTTGGCATGGGTTTCCAATTTATTTAGAAAAATAGACTCTGAATTCACATTCACCCCAGAGTTGTGTGGGATGATAGTTAAGATACCTGAGATGAGGGTTCAAAGCACTGGTATCTAAGGGCTGGGGGCAGAAGCTAGAGACCTGGTCCCACTAGTCTAGAGTGGCACAAGGGGCCTGGCTCCCCTCCCACCTTCTCCCTTCAGTAGTCTTCAGCCATGGCCAGTAGGACAAGGCTGGTCCAACCCTGGAAGGGGCGGCAGCCCATACCCCGTCCATCCCGGTCACTGTACTGTTCCCACAGGAAACCTGTGGCCTGGTACTGCTGCAACACATTGCCCACCACATTGGCACGGAGCTCACTGTGGAGCTTGGCAGCCTGGGCTCGGTGGGGGCCCTCCAGATGCCCATAGTGGTGGAGGGCCCCTAGGGCCAGGTAGTTGACATTGAGCCAGACAGCACCCCGCCAGTAGGGAGGATCATGCTCTGAATTGCGCTGGCCATAAAAGGGGCTGGAGGCTGCAAGGGAGCGCAAACCAAAGGGACTCCAGAGATGGCGGCTGTCAGCTAGAACATTGAGCAGTGGCCCAAGGCGGGATGAGTGGGGATCAAGCAACCTCAGCAGCAAGGGGAAAAGACTGACATAGCCCAAGGCATCTACATACTGCAATCGAGGGTGGGGCCGACCCACCACCCTTACCAGCCCATGATGGGGCTGAGGCTTCAGTTGCACTGCTTTCGTGTGATTCCCGAAGTCTGCAAAGATTCCTAGCTCTGGGGCCCAGTGTAGCTCGTCCAGGATTTCCTCTGCTCCCAGTGAGGCAGCCAGCAGGCCCAACTCTGCAGCTGCCTCGGCGTCTCCCAGCTGCTCTGCTAGCTGCGCAAGCACACGGGCACCCAGTGCCACCCAGCATCGCAGGTCCAGGTGCCGTTCGGTGGCTGAAGGGTGTGAAGCACGGGGATAGTCGTCCAGCCCTGATGGTAGTGTCTTGGGATTCAGTAGGGTTGGCAAGGCTGGGTCCCGACCCCGCCAGCGGTAGGATAGGGGCACTGGCCCTGCCTGGCTCTGATGGAGCCAAGAGAACCAGGCACGCAGGCGAGGGAAGGCCTTGCGGAGAAAGGCTAAGTCAGCAGGATCACCACCCTCAAGCATGTGGGCTACAGGTAAAAGCAGAGTTGGGGGGTTGGCGTGGGCTGCCCGTTGCACCAGGAATTCTGGGGGTACTCTGGCTCGGGCCTCATCCCCCAGCACCTGCTCCCGCCCAATCCAGCCATCAGCATTGAGTAGCCCCAGCCAGTGGCCTAGGGCCTCCCGGGTGAGGCGGGGATCCCACCGCTGGATCACTAGCTGGTGAAAGCCCTCGTCCCAAAGGAAGCCTCTTGGGAAGAATGACCGGGAGGGCACTGCTGTGAAAAGAGGGACAGGTGGGAAGAGGGCTGGGGTCACCTTCTGCTCAGATCCGTCATCCCTTATGTCTGGCAACACAAGACCCTGTCCATAGAAGTAGCCAATCCCACCAAGGAGGCCACTAAGGGCAGCCTGACCCAAAGATTGCTCCTCAGGGCTCAGGCCCTTCTCCTGCAACTGGAAGGTCTTCTCAAAGCGTGCTCTAAAGGCTTCAGCATGGGTCTCCAGTGCCTGGGTCAGCAGGCTGCCTGACAGCTGTCCCAGGGCTTGGTTTCCTCCGGCCTGGGCACTGCCTGATTCAAACACCAGCTCCACAGAAAAGGGGACTCTCAGTGTCACCTGTTGTATCAAGAATTGCCCTTGTCCCTGTCCTTGCCCACTTGGGCTTCTGTCCTCCCACTTTAGAAATCTTGGCAGGCCAAGGTAGCGTTCAGGGGAGGCCCCTGGGGGCCTATGATGAAACCAGCTATTTAGCCGGCTCTTCACCATCTCTGTCAGCAAGGGAAGTCCTGGGTTGGAGGACCAGAAGACATTGTAGCTTGAAGGGAAAAAGATAAATAGGAAATATTATTCAGGAGGCAATAGAAGGGATTATAGAGAGACATGATAGGACTAAGAGTCAGGATGGGAAGGTCTCAGCAATGTAGGGGACTGGATGGAGCCTGGTGAAAAGGGAAATAACTGGTGGAAAGAGGGTAGAGTGGAGAAGATACAAATCAGGCTAAGTCAGCATCTGCATCACCCCTGCCAACACCCCACATTCTTCCCCCAATTACCTGCCATACTTGGGAGCAGTATCCCCTGGACTGGTTGGTGCCAGAAGTGTGAAACGGAAGTCACCAAGTTCATTGGAGTGCCCACTGATGAACTTCAACTGCCCTTTAGTGCCAACCTCTGGCACTAGGACTCCTTTGCCATCTGTCACCACATAGAAGAACAGGGACACCAACAGGAGGGAAGAGGTACCTGAGGCCTAGATGACCAAGGGGGACAGAAAAACAGTATTAGGTAGACATTCTCTCTTGAGAATCAGACTGAGTGAGGAAAAGGGGCACCAGGTAGGAGCAATATGAGAAACATATCTGGCAGTGTTGAGGGTCACTGTGGGTAAGCACCCAGTGGGGTGGGAGAAAGATCCTTGCACAGGGTTCTCTGGGAAATAAAGAGTATTTCCATGTCATGTATTATGCTAAGGACTCTACATATTATTTCCTTTAATTCTTACAATCCTGTGAGTTAGGTACTTTTTTAATCTCCATTTTACAGAAAAGGAAAATGAGGCTTGGAGATAGTAAATAGAGGCTGTTATATAGGCAAGTGTTTAAAGTAGGCAGGAAGACTGAAACCAGACAGCCAAACTCAGAGATCCTGCTGTTACTTCACACTGCATTTGCTGGCAGCAAAACGGTGGAGGGAGTCTAGGCTGGGAGAAGGGTGTCCCGAGACCCTGACCTGAGGCTCTACAGTCACTCTCCAGGTCCAGTCCCCTCCGTGCTGACCCCCAGGTCTCTTGACGAATTCAGTGGTGAGCCTTAAGGCCCCATCCTGGATGTGTTGCCGCCCGAAGGAGAAACCGTCGTGAAACTCCCAGCCATAGGGGCCCACGCCGTCCCCCTGTTCACACGTGTGCCTGAGTTTAGGAGTCCCTGAGGCAGCGCCTTGCTGTGCCCACATTAGTCCTGGGGGTAGAATGGCCACGTAAGTCGAAGACAAAGCAGGAATCCTGTCCCTCTGGGTCTATGAGAGCTTCAGGGTCCTCCCTCTTTATAACTCTCCTGATCCACTCCTCCCCACCCTAGTCTGGCATGAAGCTGGGGCGCCCTGATTAAGACTTCGCCTGTCTGCCCACTGGGGCCCGGTTACCGGTGAGGAGGGGTTGCGGGCTGCGGGTCTTCATGCCGAAGTAGACGTGTGGGCGATAGGTGCCCCAGAAGAGGTCCGGAGCCACGGCGGGACTAGAAGAGTCGGGGGGCAGCGCCGGGGGCGCTGAGTGCAGCGTGACCGCCCGCCGCGCACGGTGCCATGCCAGCAGCCAGCTTCCAGACAGGGTCAGGGCCAGAGGCAGGACCACGAAGACCAGAACTGCTCCCGCGACTGTGCCTCGGGCGACGCCAACCTGCCTTTCCCGTCTCGCAGGACCACCCCGAGCCCCCCCCTCAGCTGTCCGCCATCCATTTGTCGGCGCTCCGCGGCGCCGCCGCTCGCCCCGAACCATCCTGGCTCGGAGGTCGGCGTCGCAGGAGCTCCGAGAGACAGCCAAGGAGCCAGGGTCTTGCCTCGGCTCCCCGGATCTAGAGCAGCGCCCAGGAAGCCGCAGATCTGTCAGTCTCACCAACCCGCCGGTAGATGCAATGTGTATTTGCCTCTTCTGCTACGCTTCCGCATCTCGCCGGAAGTCCCGCCCCACCACCGCCACGTAGAGTTAAGCCCCTTCGTCTGGACCAGTTTGGACGCGCTTTACAGGGCTTGTTATCAGCCTTAGGACCCTGGGCCAGGTAGAGTGAGTGGGTCAGTGTTTAGCGTTTATTTGGTTTCCTTCGCGGAGTCCACGAATTAGTAAAAATAATTTCCACTAGGGTATTTTAAATATATATAATATATAAAATTGTATATATATGTGTGTGTGTATATATATATTCTCGAGTGATTTACAATTAACACTGTCCTCACTGTACCAGAACCGTTTGTACACCTTCGGGTAGCAGAGCTAAACAGTAAACAGGGTAGAAATATTCGCTATTTTATTGATGAATGGCGCCATCCGGGAGAACTAGGGAGTTACTACTCAAAAGTCCGAATACCCCAATAGCATGTGGATAGGTTACAGGTTATATAGGGCAAAAATCACAAGACACCATGGGTTAGGGGTTCCGGTTCCTGTTGGGAGCTTATTGGTCGGTGATAAAAGAGTAATGAATTATTTCTCAGGTCTTGAGGATAGTTCTGAGGTGTGTTGCTGCCTCCCCTGCGTCTGGTTTCATGGGAAAGTAGTGGGGGGTGCTCCATCTTTGAGCCCAGGAACTGAAACAACTTAGATCAGATGTTATCTAGCTTGCCAGAGGTCCAGGCCATCTGACCATTGGTCATTTGGGCTGTCTTTTGCTGCCTGGGGGGAAAGGGGTCTCTGACAAGGGGGTTAAGGTTGGATCTCTGAGGGGTATATATAATATATGGATAGATTGGTTTATAGAGCTATGATTTTTTAAAAGATTTTATTTAATTTAGAGAGAGGAGAAGGGAGGGAGATAAAGATCTATGTGTGTTTGCCTCTTCTGCACCCTCAACTGGGGACCTGGCCCCCAACCCAGGCATGTGTCTTGACTGGGAATACAACCCTCAACCCTTTGGTTCTCAGGCCGGTGCTCAATACACTGAACCATACCAGCCAGGGCTCTAGGGCTATGATTTAAAACTCAATTTAATCAAAGTCATAAGAACGTTTAGTTTCACCATCACAACCCAATCTGGTGGCTGAAAACTGACTTAGAAAGTTCAATTTGGCCTTGGTCAGAGACAGGAAGTGGCTAGCTTGGAACCCAGGTGTTTCTGAATCAAACTGGATCATTTTGCCCACTTCCTGGTGAAATGGAGGGTGCTGGAGTGGACCCAAGGGAAAGTCTGAGATCTATTACAGCAGTGTCTTAGTCTCATTTTCACTCAGACTGGACTCTTTATCAAGATAAACCCTAAAGGACCATTATGGTGGTGCATGAACTTAAGAGAATGCTTATTTTCTTTCTTTTCTACAACCCAGGAAGCAAAGGAACTTAAAGAAATGATCATTTATATCTAGATTAGGGAAGGCTTTAAGAAGGAGCACCTTAATTTGACCTACAAGAGTCAACATTTGATGGAGGTTCAGAATGCAACTTAGATTCAGTTACTTATTTGTAATCAACAACTCAGCATAAAAGGTGTTAAAATCTTCTGGGGCTGAAAGACTTGGGGGGGGGGGCTGACAAATCCATCACTACATTGAATTTATTAAGGGAATTTACATATAAGGTGCATCTTGGGTGGCAGCAAGAAATGAAATACCCTTCATGCCACTTGGCAGAGCCTAAGGGATGTGACCCAAACCAGATAAGCAGAAAACGTCTTGTCTGGAGCAGTGTTCAGTTCCCAAAACTGGCATTCCTGGAGCATGGGGGATTTGGGGGAAGTAATGTTTTTTGACCAGGATCTAGCTGGACAAAGGCAGTGGACATTCATGGAAGTCACTTCTCCACAAGAGGTATTTTCATAAAGTACAAATCTCTATCATCTTTTAAAAACCCTACTCAAGCCCTGACTGGTGTGGCTCAGTGGACTGAGTACATGCCTAGACTGCAGGCCAGGTCCCCAACTGGGGGGGGCACATGAGAGGCAACCACATATTGATGTTTCTCTTCCTCTTTGCCCTCTCTCTAAAATTAGACCCTGGCTGGTAGCACAGTGGATAAGGTACCAGCCTGCGAACCCAAAGGTCGCAGGTTCAATTCCTCAGCCAGGGCACATAACAAAGTTGCAAACCAGGTCTCCAGTCAGGTCTGTGGCTGGAGGTAGGTGAAAAGCAACCATACATTGATGTCTCTCTCCCTCTCTGCCTCTCTCCCTTCCCCTCTTTCTAAAAATAATGAAATAAAATCTTTAAAAAAAAATTAGAAAGTTCTTAAAAACCCTACTCCACACAGGTATGCCACTCTATTATTATCACACCTCCAATACTTTCTGCTCATTCAACAATTACCTTCTAACCAAACCCAGAGACAGTCACTCTTTTCTTTCTTTCTACTGTTGCACCTGGTCCACATCTCTATTGTAACACTTATTTAGTACCTGAGTTTTATTACTCATCTTTGTATCTTGGTACTAATGAAAGTTATAGGCACACAAAGTAGATGCTAAATATTTGCAAATTCAATAAATGTTTATTGCACATACTGTATCAGGTACTATGCAAGGTGCTGGGGACGGAGGAAACAGCCCTAACCTTAAATTCATGTTTACAAAGCCCTGGCTGATGGCTCAGTGGATAGGTGCCGACCTGTGAACCCAAAGGTCGCTGGTTGAATTCCCCAGTCAGGGCACATAACCAGGTTGCAAGCCAGTTCTCCAGCCAAATCCATAGCTGGAGGCAGGTGAAAGGCAACTATACAATGATGCTTCTCTCCCTTTCTTCCTCCCTCCTTGCCCTTCTCGCTAAAATAATAAAATCTTTGAAAAAAAAGTTCATATTTACAGCAATGTTTGCACCATCCCCATTTTACAAATGAAGTGTGATTAAGTCTGGCCAAAGGTAATAGCCAATTCACCATAGAGCTGGGGAATTCCAATCTAGAATGTAACTTTGACTGTAGAATAAAACTTCTTGTACTATATTATGTGCCATTGAGTCAGTTTAGACTCTTGGTGAGCCATGAATGAGTTTTGTCCCTACTCAACTCCTATAAACTCATGCCTATCACTTTTTTCATAGTCAACCCACCTCATGTTTGGTCTTCCTCTTTTCCTGCTGCCTTCTATTTTCCCCAGTGTTAACGCCATTTCCAAAGAATGCTGTCTTCTCATGGTGTACACAAAGTAGAACAATAAGGCCTCTTACATAACATTTCATTCCCAGTAATGGTTTAGGTATTTAATAGATGTCAATTTATTTAATCTTCTCAACAGTCTTACGAGGTAGATACTATTATACTTATTTTACAAATGAGAATAAAAGCACTGAGAGACTAAGTAATTTTTCCAAAGTTACAGCAACCTCAGGCATTCTGGATCTTTACTACACCAACTGCCTCATGGTATTTTTTCTTTTTTCATTTTAAGAGGAAGGAAAATAACAGTCCTTCAAAGACAGCATCCCTTTAGGCATAGAAGCTATAAGAGAGTCATGGAAAATGTATCTAGCAAACCACTCAGCTGGCAGTGTCTAGAGAGCCTTGATTGCCTAGCTAAGCATTCTGAAGTTCTCTAAACTAGTGCCTAGCAACCATCTTTTCCTATAACTCACATTTTTAAAAATCTATATTGCAACTCAAGTATGCAGATAAAACACATGTACACACATTTTGATATATAGCTATATGTACACATACATAGATATACATGTGTATAATTATACATTTAAAACTTAAGTTTCTTAAAATAATACTTGCCATTCCATATGCCATGCACTGATATTTTTTACTCAGTTTTAATTTGTTTATTAAAGGCTGGTTTAACCCCTTAAATTGATGTTATGATCCATACTAGAGAGTGGTAACTTAGTATGAAAAGTACTTTAAGCACTGCTCTCTGAAATAAGTAATAGTGAGACATTACCAGTGATGTGATCTGGAAAAATAAAATTAAGCAGCAGTGCCCTGGCTGGTGTGGTGAAGTGGATTGTCACCAGCCTGTGAACCCGAGTCGCTGGTTCGATTCCCAGTCAGGGCACACAAGCAGGTTGCAAGCCAGATCTCCAGCCAGGTCCCCAGCTGGAGGCAGGTGAAAGGCAACCATACATTGATGTTTCTCTCCCTCTCTTCTTCCCTCCCTGCCCTTCTCTCTAAAAATAATGAATTAAAAAAAAAAAAACAAAACCTTAATATAGCAGAAAGAAAGAAGGAACTTGTACCCTTTGCAACAACATGGATGAAACTGGAGAGTATTGTGCTTAGTGAAATAAGCCAGTCAGTGAAGGACAAATATCATATGATCTCACCCATTACGGGACAATAATGAGCAAAACTAACAACAAGCAAAACAGAACCAAGTATATGAATACAAGGAATAGGCCTTCAGTGGTCAGGGGGAAAGGGGTTGGGGGGAGGGGGGAGGCAGAGGCAAGAAAGGGGAACAGCTTAGATAAGAACCTAGTATAAAGGAACCATGGACATGGACAACAGGTGGGATTGACTTTGGGGGGAATGGGTGGGTGGGGAGGTGGACAGAGGGGAACAAAAAGGGGATGAATGTAATACAACAACAATAAAATTAAAATAAAAAAAAAAAACCTTAGAAAAATTTTTAGCAGCAGCAAAAATGGTGAGAAAAAAGGAGGCATGGTAGGAAAATGCAACAATACAGGACAGTGAATGGGAATGAAGGGTACATTTCATTTCAGAAGCTTTAGTTTAAGTTAGAATATTCTGTATTTACTGACTGGGTATGTAGGAAAAAGGAGATGGCAGAAACCAGAGATAATGCTGTAATTTCCAGCCCAGGTGGCAAAGTGGATGAAGTGCCTTTAAAAGGAATGGGGAAGTCAGGGGAAGAGGCAAATATATGTGTATGTAAGATTATCAATTCCATTTTGGATAGAGTGTTGGTGAGATTTGAAGAAAATCTGGAGTAGGTAACCTGACTAGAGCATGTAAATTGAGATTAGACCCAAGCAGAAATGCAGTGTTTCACCTAAGAAGGTAGTTAAAAGCTATGTCAGCAAATATGATGCCCCAAAAACAGAAGAAAAAGAGGTTCATCTTCATGGTTAAAAGGAAGAAAAGTTCTACAGGGAGTGAATTAAAAGTCCCAAGTGCCACTGAGATGGAAAGATGAAGACAAAGGAGACAGCACTGGATTTGGCTAATAAGAGGTATCTTGAGTACGCAAGAAGCCAAATTAAAAACCGTTAAGCAATGAGTGAAGCAATGGTTAGAAACTGAAATAAACTCAAGTTTGTCCCGACCCCTCCCAGATCCCACATTGTCTTAGCAACACTGGTTAGAATTGTGGTCACAGGCCTTTTTTTTTTTTTTTTTTTTTTTTAATGTAGGGGCGCTCTATGGTCCTCAAGATAGTGATTTGAGTAATTAAATCAAGCTTTTCTTGGATAAGTGTCCAAATCCAGGCTAAAATCTGCTTGTTTATCTCTTACGCGCTATCAACGCCCAGCACCAGTTTCAGGGTGGTCCCCGCTCCCCACCGTGGACCTGGCCTGGATGTGCGAGGCAAATGCACTGAGCATTTCTTGGGCGGTGAGGTTGGCGCCCCGCATAATCAGGCGATGCCCGTCTCCTGGGGAAGAAACGAATGAATCAGGCACGAGTACAGCGGTGCCAAGGGGGCACGGGCCGCCTGCCACCCCTCCCACCAGATTCCTCAAGTGTACCCACCGAAAAGCACGTCCACGAAGGGCTCAGAGCCGTCGTGCCTCACATCTGCAATCACTAAGCACTTAAAGTTGGTGGAGCGGACCTTCTCGCTGCTCACCGCCTGGAGGAAGGTCCTGCAGTGGGAAAGCCACATGAGCGTCGGACAGAGGGTACAGGTCACCGCGGCACGAGAGATGCGCCTCCATTTCTGTTCCCACTCACTTCCCCTCGTACCTCGTCGACTCCACGTTCTTCTCGAAAGGGCAGAATTGGACCCGAACCTCTTTGACAGCCCGGAGCCCGAGCCGAGCCAAGGCTGCCGCCATAGTAACCTCCAAACCGGAAGCACTCGCCCGAGGTCTTAGTCAGCGCCGAAGACCGTGAGCGCCTCTGCGGCGGCAGGACCCGCCCCCGCCCCCGCCCCCGCCGCGGACGCCCGCGTTACAGTGCCTGGGCTCCACAGCGCGAGGCTGAGAGGCGGCCCAGATGGAGAGGTGGTTTCGGCACAGGGCAGAGAGTGGCCCAAAATAAGCGATCAGCATATATTGCCTGTCATTCATAACCCTACCGTATCACAGTAAATGCAGTGTAAAAGCTGCTGTGCCCTACCTAGGTTAACTATACCTTAAGTGCGGGTCCCTCCCAAGGAAGACACCATCATCAGGACAATGATTATGCCCCTACCACGGGGTAAAATAATCGAAGATTAAACACGTTGAACTCTGAGTAACCAAAGCTGAACCCTGAAGGTCCTTACAGCCTAATATATTGCTTCAATGGCTGGAAGTTGTAATGGGGAGGAAAGTGCAGGATAACACAGCCCTTGGGACTGATCCAGCTGTAGAAGTGACTATGTCACCTCGGGTATTTATTCTGGCTCTGGGGACTTAAGATGAAGTGGCATCTAGGCTCTCTGTGTTCTCTTGCTTTTTCTCTCCCTTTCCTCTGGGATCCAACTCTCCCTTTAGCCCTCCTTCCAGCGTCCAGCCCTGAGACATCTTCAATGATGGGGAATTAGGCCTGATCCTCCAGAGGTGCTGACCTCCAGGTTCCAGGCTGTGGTTTTGCCATTTATCCTAGATTCCAGGTACTGGAGAGATTTTTGGTTCTTAGCTTTGTGTAGTTTGAAGTTCTTAAGTATGCTTTCTTCCAAGCTTCCAGTTGTAGGTTTCTTTAACATGCCTTCCAAATTGTCTGGGCTTTCCTGACCAGGAATGCAGAAGGCTAACTTCCTGGCTGCTGATCAGGCTTGTTAGGATTCAGGACTGGTCCCCAGGCAGGAAAGAAAAGGCAAGTACCAACGAGGGTGGCGCTGGTGCTGCCTCAGAGCAAGCCAGGCTTGCTGATTTCCCACCAGGTAAGCCTGGGGGCTAGGTCCCCCACCCCACAGCGTGCTTTGCAGCTGAACTGTCTGAGCTGGGGGGGCTCCAGGATGAAGAGCGGGCTCCAAGCTCTCCAGGCTGTTGAGGCTACTGCTGGGCAATTCCGAGGTCTGGACCTCATTACACGCACCTGGTAAGGCAGAAGTGAAAGGAAGGTGGCTGCTGAAAACAGATCAATGATGAGCCTGGGGGAAGGGGCACTTAAAGTAGTAAGTCAGGGCCAAAAAGCCTGGAGTTAAGAAGGGAAAGTGACTCACAGCAACAGGGAGGCCTTCTGTGGACTTGAGTCTTGGGCAGAGGCTGCTGCAATAAACACAGCAGGGCCCCATCCAGCCGCTGGAAGATGTTGAGCATGAGCAGACTCTGGCGAATTTCAGGGGACAGGCCCCACCGCTCCTCTTCCAACAACTCTCGGACCACTCCAAAATCTTGTCTGAGCTGCAGTGCTCCCTGCAGGCTGAAGGCCAAGGTACAATCTGGCCATCTGACCTTCTGATCTTATGCTGCTCTGCCCCACCTATTCTCTCCCTTTTTCCAGTTCCATTCATTCCCATGCCACTACCTCCTTTTCTCCCCACCTGAATCGAATCCTGTGGGTGAGGATGTGGTCAAGCCAGGCGCCCAGGATGGCTGTCAATGCCTGGCCAAGGACAGGGGCTTGGGCTGGGGGTGGTAACCCCTGCAATCCTTGCAACACAGGTTCCAGTACAGTGTGGACCACCAACCCAGCATACTCACTAGGAACGTTGGGAAGTTCTAGAGTGACAGAAGAGAAAGGACAGGATATACAGCTATGAGATCCACTGAACACCTAATGGAGTGAATGGGGGAAGATAGGATTTCCAGTGTGTGTGTGTGTGTGTGTGTGTGTGTGTGTGTAGGAGGGTGGAGCACAGGAGGTGAGGACAAGAATGGACAGGAGTGGAGCCAGGAATAGGGCTTAGGGTACTCTTACTCCCTGGAAACCCTGATGATGCTGGAATGAGTATTACCAAGACAGAGATGATGGCGCCAGTACCGACCCCGTGGCATGTGAAGTTCAAGGCCCTGTGTAGCTTGTTTATGACATTCTTGAAAAAAGAGACTTAGTAACTCTTCAGGCAGGAGCTGTGGGAATAGCAAGAAAGTAAAAGGGGCTTATCTGTTAAGAAATTGTTAAGTTTTATTGCTTTTCTAAGTCTAAGGTGTTTAATCTGACATCCATAAAATCCAAGAAAAGAATTATATGAAAAGTTGTTTGGACTCAGGCATTTTCTGAGGAGAGATGCCAACACTTTTATTCAGTTTTTCAAAAGGTTTGGACCCAGAAAAGATTATGGATAATTGCCCTACAATTATTCTGCACTCTCTAACTTGGTTTAGAGGACCGAAGTCCTCTAGGTTAATTTTCTTCTATAGGAAACTTAATAGGAAAAAAGGGACAGCCTCACCTTCAATATCAAAATATTGAATATTTTTATCAATATTCAAAAATAATGCTAGGAAGAGGCTGAGGAAAGGGGAACTATACAGTCTTCTGGCTATTATCTGCATGTAGATCAGGTGCAATGACTATGACTTCCTGACATTCAGGAACCTTTGGGATGTCCTTATACCTCACACTGGGTATTCTGACAGCCTACTTGCATTTCTCCAGAGCAGTATGACCCATAAAGCAAGAAAAGGTGATATGCTAGTTAGGTTTCTTTGGTTTGATAGGTTTTGTTTTGGAGGAGAAGATAGCAAAAAAGGGGATTCCCTACATCCCATCTTGGAGGAGAAGAACCCCAAGAAACGGGGTATGTAGTTGCAGGTCTTGAAAGAAAAGGTGGCTACATGGACATGGACAACAGGTGGGACTGACTTTGGGGGGAATGGGTGGGTAGGGAGGGGGACAGAGGGGAGCAAAAAGGGGATGGATGTAATACAACAACAATAAAATTTAAAAAAAGAAAAGGTGGCTAAATGCTAGCAAGCTTGAAGAGAAGAAGGGGCCTGGGAGGCCAGACACAGGAGTGAGGGTAGAGCCCATGTAGTTCCTCATACATATGCTGACAATAGTCTCTCTAAATCCAAGCTCTTTCTCTCTTTCCTGAAAATCAGAACCCCCTCCTTCCTTTGTCAACTGATATTGGTAAGGAACATCTGCACTCACACTTGGGAAATGCAAAGCCACATGACGAGACAGTCCTTCTCTCTGGGACAGTACAGTCCAGCTGGGGAGAAAATTTACAACATTGGATTCTTCTTTTTCATCCTAGTGTTGTACGTGGTGGAATGCCCAGAGCAGATGCCTAACACTGCAATTACCAGGCAAAGGAGCAAGACACAGTACTTGGTTCACACACCACAACTACCAAGAACTAGATCCTTAAGATGTTATAGCTCCCTACCTCCCTTCCATCCTTACCACTATAGTTGGATCAAACTCTGTCATTGCCTTCACTGTTCCCCTCCTATTCTTACAGTGCCTCTCCATCATTTGTGAGAATAAAGCCTTAAATCTGTGGACTAGTGTTCAGTGCCCTCCACCTGCTAACTCTTCCACAGTCCCCCATCCCCACCCCAGATGGGAGTGTGCATGTATGCACAGACATGCACACTACATGCAAAGAGAACATCTGCTTTGGTCAGTCTATCTCCCACAACTCAACCAAGAAATTATGAACTTCCCTCCTCCAGTAACTCCTGCCATTGCTTTGAGGATGCCAAGCCACCAGCTTGAGCCACAGGCCTTGTATAGAGATTCTGTCACCACATGCCCACTATGATATTCCCTCCTCAGGGTTCCCATAACCATCACTACTCCAGACAAGCCTGCTTTGGGGGCACATTGAGTTGAGAAGGCAGCAATAAATTGAAGAGGAAATACCCAACAGGCAGATGAAGATGGTAGATTAGAGCTAAACTGGGGCACCCCAAGGCACTGTGGGTAGTAGGAATGCCGAGAAAAGGAAAAGAGGGATAAGGACTGAACTCTACAGCTATAGTCTTATTCAGGGCAAAGAGGAGAAATTTGGATAGGAAGAGAAAAGAAAAGACATCTTCCATCGTAGGAATAGCTAATGCGCAAATGGGGAAAAATTAAAATGAAGTACACCTGGTTGGTGTGGCTCAGTGGATTGGCGCCAGCCAGTGAACCCAAAGGTTGCTGGTTCAATTCCCCAGTCAGGGCACCATAACCAGGTTGCAAGCCAGATCTCCAGCCAGGTCCGTAGCTGGAGGCAGGTGAAAGGCAACCATACATTGATGTTTCTCTCCCTTTCTTCCTCCCTTCCTGCCCTTCTCTCTGAAAATAATGAAAAATCTTAAAAATAAATAAAATGAAGTACAATAGTTTTATTCATAAATTGAAAAGAAAACTAAAAATGTTAGAAGAAATATCCAAGTGTGGATGAAAGTTACTACTATGGAACAAAATCCAGAGGTGGGAGTCAGGGGCAATTAAAGTGCTAATTTATTTTTCATTAGAAGCCTTCTAAAATGATATTTATTTTAAAAAATTTTAATCCTCTCCTGAGGACATTTTCTTATTGCTTTGAGAGACAGAGGAAAGGAGGGAGAGAGAGAAACATTGATGTGAGAGAAAAACATCAATTGGTTGTCTTCCATATGTGCTCCCACCGGACATTGAACTTGAAACCTAGGTTATGTGCCCTGACTGGAAGTGGAACCTGCAACCTTTTAGTGTATGGGATACAGCCCCAACCAACTGAGCCTCATCAGCCAGGGCTATATTCTATTTCACTTTGAAACTATGGACATGTAATACTTAAATAAAAATACAAATTATATGTTTAAGAACAAGGAGGAATGTATTAAAAACTAGTAAATAAAAGAATTCAATTAATTATCTTGTTTTTTCTCTGCAAAATAGGCCTCAGAGTAACCAAATAATTAATGAGGGCAAGTTTCACTTTATAGGAGTAATCCAAACAATAACTAAAAAGAAATGATAGAATTGGAATATTACCCCTTTGCACCCCCTAAGGAAATCATGGATCTAGACAGCGATCATCAGTGGCTGTTATGACAAAATGAGAGTCTAACGTGGGAGTCGGGGGTGGAATATATAGATGAAACAAAATTGACCATGAGTTGATCATTACAGCCTCTGTGTTATGTATATGGAGATCCATTATACATGTCTCTCTCTACTTTTGAAAATTTCCATAATAAAAAATAGAACAAAAACTGAACAAAGCAAAAAATAAATTTGGCGGAAACACCAAGAAGATTCCAAGTCACTGAGATGTTCTGTGACTCCTTCCCCACCCCGCAACTCCAAGCTGGCCCCTGTCAAGATCCCTGCTCCCCTCACCTGCATCTGTATTGTCAGCTCCTGGATTTGCAGGCCCAGCTGTTTCTCCACCTCCAGGGCCAAGCTCTCTTCTGAGGCCAGGCTGGACAGAGCTTCTGCCTCATGTAATAGAGGCTTTGGCAGAAACAGGGAGTGAGGTGGGTCGAGCCCAGCCTGGGCTGCTGCCCTCCCCATCCCTAGCTACTTACAGGTAAGTCCTTCTGGATCAGGAGCAGGAAGGCATCTGGGGCCCATGAGGCCAGATGCTGCTGAGCTCTGCCCCAAAGCCAGAGCAAGGTTGTCTGCAAGGTGCAGAGCCCCAGGGCAAGGGGTGTAGGACCTGAGAGGGGAGGGACAAGTATCTGAGGGCTCATGGAGCACCTTTGGGAAGAAGCAGGTTTCAAAACAGCCAAAATAAAAAAAAAAAAAAAAAAAGGAGGTCTCCTTAACTGTTCTCTCTTCCCAACTCCAGCCACTCATCTCACCTGGAAGCTGACAGAGGAGCACCCCTGACCTGGACTCTCGAAGGGCATCCAAAAGAGGAGGGAAGAGCTGCTGTAGAAGTTCAGTGGTGTGAGAGGATGATGAAAGGCTGCTTTGATCACCGGTAGATCCCAAAGCTTCACAGAAGACTGAGGGGGAGGGGTGTGGTTTGATGGGGAAGGGCCAACTGGGGTTTGTGTCATTCCCAGTGCCCTTTCAAGTGTTCCTTCCTTCTCACCTTGGTCCCAGCTCCGAAAAAGAGACTGATGAAATAGGCAGTGACACAAAGAAGTCAGCTCCTTCTCACACTCCGGAGGCAGGGATGCTAGTGAAAGAAATGACTCTGGAGCCTGCAGACAAGGCCTTAGTTTTCCACAACCACTGCCCATTCAGTGATGAGAGAAGAGAGGAGGCATCCCCCAAGACTCAAAATGAGTGGTAAGCAAGACTTTGCCTTGAAAGCTCAGAAGCTATAGCCTGAACCCTGGGGTGGGTGGGGGGCAAGGGTGTTCATTCTAAAGGGCCTACTTTTGCAGTCCGGCTGGCAGGTAAGCGGGGTGACTAGGGAGAAGGAAGAGACTCCAGCTTCCCAAACTCCCTCCCAAGCCCACCACTCACCCTGATCCAGTGCCTGAATCAGCTGTTGTGCGGCTGCCCTGGGATCTCTCCAGGGTCCTAGACTTAGGTCCAGACTCTGAGCACAGGCTGCCCACAGCAGGGTCCAGTACTGGCCCCACAGGGTTCCAGCTTCTCCAATTCCCAGGCCACTGCCGGTTGAACCTGCCACGCCCCCGCCCACGCCCAGGAGCACTGGCAGCAGCTCCCGCTCCTCACACCACCACCTGCGGAGTTGATCCCCCAAGCTCAATCCCCTGAGCACCTCATTTAGCCGACCTGCCACCTGGCAACCCCGCTCCCCCATCAGGAGGCAGAGCACACGAGCCGGGGGGAAGGGACGTGCTGCCCCTGGGACGTGGCTTAAGGCTTTTCCCTGCAGCTGATGGTAGGTGGGAAGCGCCAGCATCAGGTTGGCCAGTTGGGCTGACAGGCCAGGGCTGGCGGGCGCTCGGCCCAGAGCTCGCAGCTGCATTTCGATGACAGCCTCCAGGCGCTGGGCAGCCAGTCCAACGGGGCGCGCCAGGAGTAGCGGCTCGGAAGTCTCCCGAAGGCAGGTTCGCAGGCTTGCCTTTCGGGAAAGCTGTGGCAGCAGGTCGCTGCACAGCTGAGGCAAGGAGCTGGGGGACGGTGCACAGGGACTTAGCACCCTCAGGAGGCACACGGCTGCCCGGAGGTGATGGGCGAAGTCCCGGGCTTGGAGAAGCTGCTCCCGCTCGCGGTGCAGCCGCAGCAACAGGGCCCGGAGACGCTGCAGTGCTGGAGGGATCAGCCAGCCATCGGCGGGCTTCTGCTCCGCGTCCACAGCGCCAATCTCAAGGTGCTCTCCCATGTCTGGCATCGCCACCCACGATGGCTGCCCTCCCGGAGCTCCGCAGGGGATGCTCCTGGCAACCGGGGCCCGGGACAGCCCTGAACGAACGTCCCCGCCGCCAGCGCCCGCCAGCCTTCTCTCCCACTGCTCCTCCCTGGCGGCCCAGTTAGCGTCCACACCTGCAGCAAGCGAGCCGGCGGGGGCAGGAGGACGCCTGAGCCCGGTGCCTCGGCCGTGGGGCGGTTTGTATCGAACGAACGCAACAATTCCTACAGGGCTGCACAGCCCTACGCTTGCCGTAGCCCGGACTCCGCCCCACCCCAGGAGCGGTCATTTCTGGCCCAGAAGCCACCCGGAACCGCCCTGAACTCTCTCGCGCTCCGTAGTCAGGAGCTTCTGCCCCTAACAAAGATGGATGCCCACCTAGCCCTACCCCTCCCTTCAGCCTACCTAGTCCGTGACAGTCTTTCACTTTCGGGTCACTGTGGATGGGAGATGGCGCCGATTCGGAAGACGGTGGGACGGATCAAGCTAGGTGAGCAGGTGTGACGGAACTAGAGGGATCCAGGAGGGCTGGGGCAGCCCCACTCGGGTCTGTGTCTTCCGTAGGATTTTGAGCTTCACGCGGTGGTTGAGGGCTCGAGTCAAACCATCCCCCTGACGCGCCGCGGCTTTCCTTTCCTGTAGACTGTCCTCTGCTGCCCGGCTTCCCGCTGGGGGTCGCTGCTGTCCCTAAACTCTGCAAGGAATTCAGTCCTGAGGACTACGGAGAAGAGGTAAAAGGGGACTCCTCGCTACCCCTTGCCCTGTTTCTGCCTGTCACGCCCTTTTCTACCTGCCTGGGTGAGCCCCGCCAGGCCGCGAGCCGGGTGCGGCTCCAGGGGCTCTGAAGAGGCGGTGCCTCGGCCCTGCCCTGAAGTGTGCAGCGAGTGTGGGGGAGGAGGAAGTGGTGGAGAACTGAGAGGATGCTGCCGGGATAAAGGCTTGAAGTGGATAGGGGATCTTTGGGCTGAGCACTGGGGAGTAGGTAGCAGTTTCTCGGGGGAAGATATGACTAGAGGGAGCAGTGCGAGCACAGACACTAAGCAAGGGAAAGTTAAGAGAACCTTATTGAAATGAAACCTGAGCGGAGGGTTTGGTTGGAACTATAAGAGGTCAGGTGGGATCAAGAAGACAGCAAGTGACTTGAAAGGCCTTGCCCAATGCAGGATTTGGATGTTGTCCAGGTAGGTTGATGGGATTATTGAGGGAGGGACAGGATCAGATTTGGGAACACTGAGAAGGGGTATTTCCATCTGCTTCCTGGTTATCTCTAAAACCTCAAACTCACAAGTCCAGAAGTACCATCATCTTTGCAAATTGGTTGCTTTTCCTCTAATCTTTGTTTTTGTTGTAACACAAATTTCCATCCAGCTCCTTAACCCAGAAATGTGAAGATGATTCTATGTAGACTTCTTTTCTTTACTTCACACATTTAGTCAGCCACTAAAGTCTACTTCTGAAAAGTCTCTTGAATCAAACCCATTCCTGCTCCTGCTGCCACTGCCTTAATTCATCCTCATCTGCTCTAGCCGGAATAGTTGTAGTGGCCTAACTAAACAGTCCACCCCTAAACTATTTCACTTGAGCGTTTCACTTCCAATATCAGGTCCAGTCCTAACACTGATAGGACCAAGCTCAAACTCACTGGATCACATGGAGTTCTTCAGATATAGCTCCTGACTACATCTCAGTTAGAATAGTCTCATCAATCTCTCTGTCATTGTTCATTTGGCACAGACTCATTGAGCACCAGCATGCACCAGCCAGGCATTGTTTTAGGCTGGGGAAACAGTAAATCAATCAAACAAAAGTCCCTCTATTAAATGAATGTGAAGTATCTAGTGGGAGCAGCCAGTCAATAAATTAAACAATATAGTATGTTAGATGTAAGAAGTGCAAAGAAAAATAAAGTGAGAAGGGAGCACTAAGTGGAGTGGAGATTTCTAGTTTTAAAATGAGTGGTCAGCCCTGGCTGGTAGCACAGTGGATAAGGTGCCGGCCTGTGAGCCCAGAGGTCACTGGTTCGATTCCCCAGCCAGGGCACATAACCAGGTTACGAGCCAGGTCTCCAGCCAGATCCATGGCTGGAGTCAGGTGAAGGGCAACCATACATTGATGTTTCTCTCCCTCTTTGCCTTTCTCCCTTCCTCTCTTTCTGGAAATAATAAATGAAATCTTTTAAAAAAAACATTAAAAAAATAAAAGGAGTGGTCAGAAGGCCTCTCTACAAAGATTTAATCAGAGGTCTGAAGGGGACAAAGAATTGAGCCATTCATCAGGGAAAGAGCATTCCAGGGATAGGAAATAAGTACAGAAGCTCTGAGATGTTAGAAGTGAAGCTTCTCAGTGTACTTGATGTGTTGCAGGAACTTAAAAGGAGATCATTGTAGTTGGAGGAGGGCAACGAGAGGGTAGGAGATGATTCATGAAGGTTTGGAGGGGCCCAACCATGTGTGGCCATGTAGTAAATTAAGACAGCATAGAATATGTTTTAGGGAGAGGTGGAAGATAAAAGAAGGGTGATTTTTTTTGCTTTTGTTTTTGTTTTTTTCTTTATGGCTGGACTAGGCTAAGGAGGAAGAGGAAGGAACTATAGGGAAAGAGATATCCTTTAATGGCAGGCACATCCTGGAAGGCTGCCTAAAATGGGTCCAGAACATGCATTATTTATGCCCAAGTTCCAGTTTTGGAAGTTTATTTGGAAATAAACCCACCAGGAGATTGAATTTGAGATTAAGAGTTGATGAAAGTACCCAACAATGTAGATGAAGATGCTGTTGGGTCAGGACTGTCTCTTGAGGGGAACTGTAGATCTCATATTGTTTAGAGATTGCATATGTCTCAGTGATCTAAAGTCCTGCCTACACATTATTTTAGTATTCTGGAGTTCCTTGCAGCTTCTAAGTTTCTCAGTCAGAGGGCCACCACCTCTGTTTAGGCCTGATTAGCCACATAGGGACATGATGATTCCTGTTCTTAGCTTACACTGAGAAAACAATCCTCATCAAAACCATAGAATGTACAAGGTCTGTCCCAAAAGGATCGAGCCAATGTGAATATAATTAAAATAGTTTGCATGGCCAGTACTTTTGGGACAGACCTCGAATGGGCCAGGCCTTGAAGGATCATGCTTCATTTTGTGAATGAGGAAGTTGAGATCTGGAAAGATTGAACAACATGTCCAAAATCAAACAGCCAGGCAGTGGCTGAGCCAAAACTAAGATGCAAGCAGCCCTGCTTCAGCACAGTGCTCTTTCCTTTTCCATGGTGCCTTACCAATCAAGAGACCAATAAAAAGCAGTGAATAGTAAGGCTCTAACCTGTATAACACAGCTATGTGAGCATAGCTTGGCAGAGATAATGGGAGCTGAAAGGGTCTGGAAGTCTTTGAGGGGAGGTAGAATTTGAACTGGACCTTGAAGGTAAGACAAGATATGGTAAGAAAGAAGCTCAGAGCCAGGAATGATTCAGGGACCACTGGGAGGAAACCCCAAGGCTGGAAGGAGCTTGGTGGCAGAGTGAAGATGGCAAGGGAAGGTTGGAAAGGTTGGCCAAGGAGCTTTTTAGAAGGTTCCAGATCCCAGGCTTAGGAGCTAGATGCCAGTGTGCGGCCCTGGCAGGGGGGAATACCGGATGTTTCTGAGTAAGAGAGCAACTGTTCAGTTTGGTTTTGGGGAGAAATATGAGGTGCAGGGGAGAGACCAGCTAGGAATTGCTGCACTCAATTAAGTCTGAGGTAGCTCTAGGTGGGTTTTATAGGGGCTGTTCTATTCAAGAATATGACAGGGGGCATAACTGGAAGAAGACAGAAGAAGATTCCATTTTAGGACTTCATTTAGTAGCTGACCTAATGGCAACTCAAGAGGAGGAGATGCTGACTGGATGATAGGGAAGACTGGGCTAGAAGGCACACTCAGTCCTTGGAAAGGCAAGACATTAGTAAAGGAGGGCGATATACCATGAAAGCTGAGAGCAGTGTGTTTTGAGGTGCTGAGCAGGGAGAGGTTGGCCAGTAAGGTTCTCTTGGCTGGGTGGCTGCTTTTTGGTTGCCATGGTGGAGGGGTCAAGCCAGCCTAGCCCCTTGCTCTCTCCCAGAGCTCTCCCCCAACACCAGCCTCCCCTCCCCCTCCCAGGACATAGTGGATTTTCTTCGACGGCTGGTGGAGAGTGATCCCCAGGGCCTGCACCGGATCCATGTGGATGGGAGCAGCGGGCGGCTGCAGCTGTGGCACCATGGTGGGGAGTGAAGGGGTCGGGCCCAGGGATCAAGGCTGGTACCCTGGGGAGGGCTGGCCCTTAGATGCTCCTCTCTCTCATGTTCTTCTTTCTTTCCCTTCTCTTTCTTCCTCCTGACAGATTATCTCCTGGAACATTTCCATGATGAGGGGGAAACGACTAGACAGAGTGACCGGGGAAAGGGGGCTGAGGGACTGGGTACCTACTGTGGTCTCCAAAAGTCCTTCCTGTACCCTCCCCAAGGGTCTAAGCCCTACCCTCAAAGACCCTCTGCCTCGGCATCCATCCCCAGCGGCTTAGACAGCCTGCTTCAGGTGGCCATGCCCCAGAAGCTCCTGCCAACTGAAGAGGTGAGACTGTCTGGAAGGGGATTCACCTTCCCCCAGGATTCTTCCAACCTCTCTCCTAACCTGGACCTTTCAAGATTCTTCCATACCACTTGCCTCTGTTTTGCTTTCTCTCCTTCTCTTGTTTTCTCCTGTCACTTCTTCCAGGAAGCCAACCGCCTGGCTGAGGAGCTTGTGGCTGAGGAGGAGCGCATGAAACAGAGAGCAGAAAAGAAGCGGCTCAAGAAGAAGGTAGCTGGAGGACTGACGGAGTAGGAGCTCAGAGGGATTTGGGGGAGGGAAAGAGGGAAGCTTCCTGAGAACAGGAGAGAACTCAAGGTGGCCTGCAGTGGATCCTCTGCCAGGGGGGCCCAAGGGGCAGGGACTGGAGGGTCTCCTGGAGGCCATGTGGTGCAACAATTCTGAGGTCACACTGTACTGCCTGGCTTGAAATCTGCCTGGTAGAGCACTTGTTTGCTTTTTTACCTCTAAAATGAAGACAACATCCACCTCAAAGAGTCCCAAGGATTAAGTGAAATAGTGTATACAAAACTCAGCCCAGCATAAACATGATGTGTTGTATATGTTTGACGTGTGAAAAATTGGTTTCAAGATACAAATTGTGTGTATATGTAAGTATATTGCTCAAAATGCATTCTCCTCCTCATTATTATAGCGTCAAAAGGACCGAAAGCGACAGGAGCGCATGGAGCAGGACAGTGGGGAGCCCAAGGTGAATGTCTACAGGCAGGTGCCAGGAAGGTGGGGACTCAGAAGGCATGTGGCTCCTGGCAATTCCAACTCTGTGCCTGTCTACTTTCCCTCTAGGTCGAGGCCACCCCAGATGGGAATGGGAGCCCCCCATCCAGCCCTGAGAACCCATCTCAGGGACAGTGTGGTGAGGAAGAAGTGAGAGCCCCTTTTCTTCCTCTCTGGGTCTTTGCCCACGCCTACTTCCTCCTACTCCAGGACATACTTCAACCCCAGCTCCTCCCTACCTTTCCCTTCTGCTAACAGGACGCCCTGGATCTGTCTAGCACTTTTGTGTCTCTGGCTTTGCGCAAGGTTGGGGATTGGCCCCCTAGCGCCCTGAGAGAGAAGGAACTGAGCCAGGAGCCCCAAGGCAAGAGCCTGGGACCTCCAGAGAAGATAAACCAGGAGGAAAGGGGGTCTCCAAGAGAAAAGAGCCCCAGGCAGAATCCTAACGCAGAGGTGAGGTGGGCAGAAGAACCACAGCTTGAACCAGTGGGTGAGGTGCCAGAGTTCTCTGGAAACAACATGATCTAAAGGTTGGGGGCAGTGGCCAGTACAGAGTTCTTTGGTCCCAAGATTAAGACACCTTGGAGCCCTGGCTGGTAGCACAGTGGTTAAGGCACTGGCCTGCAAACCCAAAGGTCGCAGGTTCGATTCCCAGCCAGGGCACATAACCAGGTTGCAAGCCAGGTCTCCAGTCAGGTCTGTGGCTGAAGGCAGGTGAAACGCAACAATACATTGATGTCTCTCTCCCTCTCTGCCTCTCTCCCTTCCCCTCTTTCTAAAAATAATGAAATAAAATCTTTAAAAAAAAAAAAAAAAAAAGACACCTTGGGTCAAGCTTCATCACTGACTCCCTAACCCTGGGCAGTTTTCTCCGAAGGAAGGTAGAGCTGATAGCATCTTGCAAAGCTGTCATGAGAATTACATGAGTTGGTTGATGCTAATTGTAATGTTACTTGTTTGAACAAAAGAAAGGAATGTGGGGAGGCTGAGGCCCAAGTCCTGCTTGATTTTTCTCCCCGTCCCTAGGCATCTCCAGGACTGCTAGCAGCTGCCTTACAGCAGAGCCAGGAGCTGGCAAGTAAGATCCTTTCTCTCCCATTCCTCCTCCCACCCTCCCTGGGGTAGCCCCATCTGAACCTTCCCACCCTCTTTCCTTGCCAGAATTGGGTACTGGTTTTGCCCAAAATGGGTTCTACCATGAGGCTGTGGTCCTCTTCACTCAGGCTTTGAAGCTCAACCCCCGGGAACACCGGTAGGTTAGGGCTTGGCCATTGTGCTGGGGGGTCAGGGCAAGGCAAGGGGCTGAGGACTTGACTTTTGGTTACTTTGTCTTCCTCAGATTATTTGGAAATCGCTCTTTCTGCCATGAGCGTCTGGGTCAGCCAGTGTGGGCCCTGGCTGATGCCCAGGTGGCCCTTACCCTGCGGCCCGGCTGGCCCCGGGGCCTCTTCCGCCTGGGCAAGGCCTTGATGGGATTGCAGGTAATGGGTCTGACATTGGAAGCAGAGGAGGAATTTGGGTGGGATGGGTGGGGGTAACTGGGTGGTTCATTGTCATTTTCTAGGTAAGCTTAATGTACCACTGTGTCACAATGTAAGTGGTACTAGGAGCTGGGGCCAGTTCAAGAAAGGGGGCACTTTTAAGTTCCTTAACCCCACCCCCTTCCCCAACACCAAAACTTTCCTCTTTCTAATCACTCTGGAACTAAAGCGTTTCGAGGAGGCAGCTGCTGTGTTCCAGGAGACTTTAAAGGGTGGGTCCCAGCCTGATGCAGCTCGGGAGCTCCACTTTTGTCTTCTTCAGCTTGCTATGGTAAGGGGGCAGCAGTGGGAATTGGCTGTGATTGCAACACCAAGCAGCGCTATCTTCTGCCTCAGGGGGGCAGGAATGGGTAGGATGAGGGGCAGAGACTGTGCTGTTGGAAAGGAGTATATCAGGTGCCCCTCCCTCCCTTTACATTTTCAGCGGAATCAGCAAGGAAGATGCCACGCACCACCTCCACCAATTGGGTTCCCTAAGCCAGTTCCCCACCCTGAGCCTGGGGCCTCAGGCCTCCTCTCCCTCAGTCACCCTCGAAGCACTGCTCCAAGGTCCCCTGGCCTGCCTCCACCCTTGCATTATCTGCCGCATCACCTGAGCCACTCCACCGGGCTCCTCCCCCAGACTCAGAGTAGAAGACCGCCTCTCCATCACCAGAACCCCTCAAAGAGCTGGGGCATCCAGGGACTTGGGAACCAGCATCTACCTCAGGCCAGATGATGGAGGACCTGTCCCTCATACGACAAGGCCATGTGTGTATTCCACAGAGATAAGGGGCAATATGGTGGCTGTTTCCTGCATATGTTGAGACCTTGTACTCTAAAATCATAGAGACATCCCTGGTAGTAATTCCTCTTGCCACAGAGACCTGATGAGAGAAGAGCCCAGTGTCCACTGAAACAACCTTTCTTTGTTTCTCAAGCAAATGGCTTCCTCGGCTTCCTCTGGGGTCATAAGGGAAAATAAAATCTACCAAGATTCAAAAAGGGAACTGGCCCTGGCCAGATGGATCAGTTGGTTGGAGTGTTATCCCGTACACCAAAAGGTTGGGGGTTCAGTCTCTGGTCAGGGTACATACCAAGGTTGTGGGTGTGAGAATTTTTTTTTAAAGGAAACTGGACAAAAGTTCAGATTTTGAGGCTATAATAGACCCAGCAGGGGGTATTTGGGGCTTGCTCTGCCCTTTGCCCTGGGGGCTGATTCACTAGCCAGAGCTCTGTGCTCAGGAATGGGGTCATGATGATGAATAAGGCTGAATCCCACCCTTTACTTGATGGTTGCTCACCTCTTCCTAATCCCAGTTCTTGCCCTGTTTCCTCTTGCCCAACCCCTCATGCCTTCTTTCCTATCCATATTTCTGTGCACATCTTGGTGTGTTGCTTACCTCATCTGGATGCTAGAAGATTCACGGAGGGTTTGCATTTGGGAATTCCCAGCTCCTGCCTGGAGTTGGCAGAACCCATACATTCTGCACTGCCTCAGTACTGGCTTTTCTGCTGATGGGGCATCAGCAGGTACCCAGGCTGCTGCTGCTTTGGGCAGTGCTTTCTCCACTCCAGCATGGGCATTGTGACTAATCTCTTCCTCTGCATTTACTCAGTTTTTCCACCAAGGGTCACTGTCCCCAGAGATGGTTATAATCATGAGTTCCCTTAGATTTCTCTGAGATCCTAATAGCTGCTTCTGGCTGGTTCCTCCCTAACCCTGCCTGGGACACTCAGCTCATTTAAATGTGGATCTGCAGGGGAGTTCTGGGCCTCCCAAAGTGCCCTTCCACAAGGAACCATTATTAGGATAAATGATTTCTACTGCCTTATGAGCCTTGCCCAACACCATTCACACCTGGAGACAGTAGGTGTTGAAACTATGGTAGGATGAAGTCTGCCACTAGGCAGGTCAACATCTGTGCTTCAATTCCCTCATCTGTAAAATGGGTGCAGTTCCTACCTCACAGGGCTGTTGTGAGGACTTAAAGAGAAGGTGAGAAAATACCAAGTGCCTGGTATATAGTGACTTGGTAAATAAACCAATTTTTATCTACCACTGTCCTCTATGTTCATGAGTCCCATAATGGGAATAGTGGAGTATGAGTGAATAGCTATTTATTTCACAAAAATACAGAATTCCTGGGATGATGGTTCTCAAAATGTGGTCTGTCCCTGCACCAGCAGGATCCATGTCGCCTGGACACTTGTTACAAATGCACATTCTCAGGCCCCAATCCATACCTTCTAAATTAGAATCTGCAAGGCGAGGCACCAGCAGTGTGTTTCAGTGGTCCTCCAGGTGATCCTGATAGATCCATCCAGAGGCCATTTTGACAGGATGGGTTTGAGTTTTGTTTGTCTAAGGTTTGTTTACAAGATGTGACAGCACTGGGCTAGCATTTAGGAAGCCTCAAGTGAGGGGGGACTGTGGCTCAGAGCCAATTAATTTGACTGGCCCTTACTTTCCTAAGTAGAATTATTTGCCCTGGAAGTTTTTTGCTTATGCCTGGCTGGGGAGAAGTGGTTGTTTATTTAAGAGATGATAATAATAAGTGACTCACCAGAGGCCTGCTCATCTGGCTTTCTTCTGGGGGAATACTCTGCTTTGGGGACCTCATAGGGCTCCTGGCCTCTCAAAGAACAGCTGCCTATATTACTGTGTGGTATCTTTGCTTTCAGGCTCAGCTGGCTTCTTGCTCTTCCAGCCGCTCAAAAAAATGTCCCCTCCCTATTCTGGATTTGAATCTTCTCCAGAAGCCACAGGACTCCTGATACTTTGTTCCCACACTCACATTGCTAACTGGCAGAGTTCACCCAGTAGCCTGAGTTCTGAGTCCCCAGGTCTGGAAAGCAGGGTGAATTGTCCTTACTTTCCTAAGACTGAGGGATTTCCTGGGGTGTGGAACTTTCAGTGTTAAAACTGGGAAGGAAAGTCCTGGATAAGCAGGAATGAGTTGGTCACCCTAATATAAAGGTTCCAGAGAAACCTTTAGAAGGGGATAAAGGGAACAAGCAGGGGGCCTTGGACATGAACTAGGGGGTGGCATGTGTGTATTCTGTATGTGTATTGAAGGGGCAGCACAGGTACAAAGAATACTTTTTGTATATAATGGCTGACAGATTCTTAGCTCTACTCTAGTGGCCATTGTCTATTTCTGTCCATGATGCCATTTTTGTTCCAGTTGCCCAGGTATGTAAGACGGTCACTCATGCAATTTTTGGGCACTGGGGGAATCACAGTGATTCCTCTTTTCTGAAAATCCTTCCCCCAAGACTAGCCCTGAATTTTCTCTGCTCCTACCTTTTGCAGTGGCCGGAAATACATTATTTCCTCAGTCTCTGGTACACCCTGCACATTAGCCTGCCATAAATATTGCTCTTATGCCTCTCCTCTAAAACTTCCAAGGGGCAGGCTCTATCTACAGTACAATGCATCAGTTTCTACCCTTGGCCCTCCTCCTCTCCTCTCTCTGTAACTTCTTTTTCTTCAGTTAGGTCCAGTTACATTTATAGGGACTAACTTGTAATGGCCAAAAGCATGAGCTCCTGAGTTAAACGAGCAGGTAACTTCTAGCCCCATGGTTTAGAAGCTTCATGACATGACCAAGTTTCCTTGGGCTTCTGTGGTTCAGTCTTCTTATCCTTAAAATGAAATTAAAGCCTCATTATCTCATGAGGTTATTGTGAAAAAAAAAAAAAAAACACAACATAAGACACCTGGAACTGCTCAATAAGTGGTAGCTATTGTCTGAAAATGCCTGGTTCCCTTCTGCCTGCCAGCCTCCTTCAACCTCCCTGAAATATCCTCCACTTGTAACTGAGGTCCTAGCTGAGCAACCTTGAACCCTTGAGAGTGGGATTGTAGCATCTGGGTAGATGCATGGGAAGATCTGAGGAGGGTGGAAGGACTGACCAGGAGAGACAAGAAGCAGAAAAGAGGTCTAAGTATATCTCATGCTCATCAGTTGGGAAGGTCAGGCATAGGTGAAGGTCTGTAGCTACCAAGTGCTCTTCTTCCCTCCCCATAACACTGCAGGAGGGTGATTAATCACCAGTGGAATAAATTAAGAAATGTCTGGCAGCGGAGGTAGGCCCTCAAGGCAGCTACTCTAAGCTCAGCCTCCTCAGGCCAGGCCCCGCCACCGTCCCACTTTCGCAACACTGCCACTGCCACGGTCCTGGTGGGAACGTTTTGTACCCGGTTGTGGGGTGGAGGTCCCGAAAGTAGGTGTGTGCCCCCGGCTCCAGGCGCGCATCACTTTGTGACTCAGTTTAGGGCTAGTTCGGGGGGTGCGGGGAGAAGTGTTGTGACTCCATTAACAAATGACCTCAGAGTAGCGAAAGACGAAAGCGTCTGGCAGGCCATCGTCAATTTGGGGCCACTCGAGGTTAGGAGCAAGGTCTCTGTTGCTGCAGGATCAAAGGCGCGGTGGAATCCTGCATCCAGGCAGCTGGTCGGGGAGGTCCGACGCAGCTACCAGAGTTCCGTGCACTTCCCCTCAGCCCCAAGTCTCTGGGCTCTGAATGCTGGCTGCATGCCTGGGGCCAAATCCTGACCTAGAGACTCTTTCTTTGTAAAATGGCCATAATTATATCACCTACCTTGTAGGATTGCTATGAGGGCAAAGGAAACCCCTCTGCACAGTGCCAAGCACAGAATATCTGAAATAACCAGCAGTTTGCTCTTGTTGCTCTGGGCGCGGGATCGAGTTGTGGTGCGGTAAAGTCTCGACTTTATTCTCAACAACCAGGAAAGGTGGGCTGTGAGCAGAAAGGGGTCGGGATCGACACCCGCCCTCCACTCGGAACCTGGACAGGGCGCGGAGCGTGGAAGCGAGGAGGCAAAAAGTCCAGGGCCCCAGAGCCAGGACTGTGGCTCTGTCTTCAATCGTCCACCTGTATCTCCTCCTCTGACAGGTGGGGTCTGGAGTCAGGCCGGGCGGGGCCGGGGCGGAGGCCCAGCCCCAGCGCGCCCTCCGGCAGCGCCAGGCGGCTCTGGACTTCAGGGGACAGCGCGCGCAGCGAGGCCACATCCGCGCGCATCTCTTCCACGTCGCGCTTGAGCTTGGCTCGCCGGTTCTGGAACCACGTGACGACCTGCGCGTTGGCCAGGCCGAGCCTGGCTGCCAGTCCATCGCGCTCCGACGGCGCCAGGTACTTCTGGAATACGAAGCGGCGTTCCAGCTCCAGCACCTGCTGCGCGGTGAACGCCGTGCGTGACTTTCTCCGTCTGCGGCCGGCGGGGCGGGGGCCCAGAGCACCTGGGGCCGCTCGGCCTGAAGAGATAAGGCGGGGGTCAGTCTCCAGCCTTCGGAATCGGGCTTCAGCCCTGAGGAAAAGCTGGGGGTGGGGTCAGGCCAGGGTGGGGGTGAGGGAACAGGACCTAGACCTTGGTCCCTTTGCGAACTGCCGGAGGGACAAAGAAAGGTGTAGGGACACAAAGTGGAGGCAGCAGGCTGAGGGTATCTTACGAAGAGAGCGGGGAGGAGGAGAACAGGCCAAAGGAGGTCTGGTGCAGGGTCTGGCTGCCTGGGCGGGGGGCTTCGAGGTCTTCCAGAGCCCCGGGTTGAGCCAGCTTGCAGGCTGCCGCGGGCACCAGAGGTGGGGGCCAACCATGGTCAGCATAGGGGCAGCTGACCTGGCATGGTGAGTAAAACAGGATCCGAATTGGGCTCTTCTTTAGACTTGCAGATCGGCTTACACTTTCTTAGTGACTCGCTCCCACCCTCCGCAAGCATAAAAGGTAGGTAGTGGGGGTACAAAGGGCAAGAGAAGGCAAAGTCCGGAGTCCTTGGGGTCCTGGCCGCTCCATCGCTCTCAGCTCCTTGCACCCGCTCGAGAAGAGAGGGGGTTTGAGGCGAAGCGTGTTTACCCCGAGAGGCCCGAGCCGAGCCTCGCCTCGCCTCCCATCTCTTTCTGCGCCGCCCTTGCCCTAGCTCTCTTGTTTACTGCCTCGGACTCAGGCCTTTTGTCTTCTTTTCTCCGGCCTTTCCCTGTCGCGATTGCCCCGCCTACAGCGAAAAGACCAAAGGATCGCTCAATTCTCAACAGCCCGGCCCTTCCCTTCGCGCCGCCAGCCTTCTAGAGAGGCCGCCCAGCCTGGGAACTAACGGAGGGGAGGGGAGGGGCGGGGGAGGCAAGTCCTGGCACGTGGGTTGAGGGCAGGGGGCAGATTAGGGTGGTGCCAGGGCGAACGAAGGTGGAGACCAGTAACTTGGAGGAGAGAGATGGGGAGAAGGCCAAGTCACAGAGCGCGACCTGAGCGGCGCTGTACCTTCAGAGGGCTGCAGGGCATGCCCGTCAAGTCGGCGGAACGCTTTACTAGTCAGCTCCTCCAGCGCGCACAGCGGCGACGTAGGACCTGGGATCGACTCTGGAAGCTGAGACGCAGAGGGTCCTCGGGGAACCCTGCGCGGGCCTAGGATGTCTGCGATGCTGAAGGGTGTCCGGGCTGTCTGGGACTCAGGTCCAGAGCTCATGGCGGGCCAGGCTGTGGCGATCCTGCTGCCGGCTGCGCAGCGCTCCGCAGCTGCCTGGGCGCCAGCGGGCGGCTCCCAATTTGGGCCCCCGCCTCGGACCCGCCCCCACGCTGGGCCAGAGCCCAGAGGGCCCCTCCTTCTGCGCCCCCACTCCCCAAACCCGGGGCCGCGGTGGGTCTGGAGCTGGTAGACTTCCCGACAGCGATATTTCCACAGGCTACGGAGGCACGCAGAGAAGCCGGTGGAACAAACAACCCTCCAGAACGGGCTGCGCGGCTGTTCCGCGCTGCCAGGCGCGGCCCTGTGCTCACTCCGCCCGGACCCTTCCTGGGCGGCCCCCAGATACTGTGTGCCACAGCCTCCCCGCCTAGCCGTCGCTCCGGCTCATAAACTCGTAGGCAATAAAATTGCTTTCTCTGGCCTCACTGGCTGCGACTGTGCTAATACCCCCAAGCTCACCTAGAAGGGATCTCAGTCTTCTGACTTGGCCCTTTCGTCTTCGTTGTCATCGTAGTCATCGCCGTCCCCGCCCCCCACCCACCCACCCAACCTCTGCTGAAAACTCCTAAAGAGGTTCTAGCGGCTGGAAGTTATTAGCGCAGCGGGGTGGGGTGTGTGTGTGTGTGGGGGGGTGTTCAAGACTAGGAGGGACTTGGTCAGGCAGAGCGACTGCAAGAGGGAAGGGTGGGGATGCGATGCGCAAGCACGCGCAGGTGAGTGGACTTCAGTCGGCTCTGCGACTGGACCGGCTCGGCTCAAAGACCCTGAAAAGTCAAAACATACGAAGAAGCACCTGGTTCTCAGGAAAGGAAGACAGAAAACCCAGACCTAGCGCTACTGCGCAGAAGGGGCCTTGGCCAGTGAAGACTGGCCTTCACCCAGAGCCTCTGGTTACACATCAGTCTATCAGTGGATATCTTTGTCTCTTTATTAAACTCCTGTCATTCGGGTAGGGGTTCCCTAGCTTGGGGAGGCCCAGGAACCGCCAAGCAGGAGCAGCGGTTGGAGGGGCCACTGCCCTAGAGAAGAGTGACTTGAAGGGCAGACTTCATACACCCAATCGGATTCTGGGACAGAAACCCCTTCCAAGCCAAACTCTAAGGCCTGGGATATTTATTGCTATTTTATCTGCATGCTGTGTGTCATTCTCTCTTCTCTCCCACAGAGAATCTAGTCCGAGGCTCACACCAGGGTGAGCACCTCCACAGCCCTCCCTTATAGGAATAAGATAGTTCTGAGTCAGTGCTGCTCCACCAGTGGAGGCCCAACAAGTCAAGGCTTTTGTTTGCATATCACACCCCAATTAGCTGGTGGGGTCACAACCCAGAGACAGAAAAGCCCCACCACTCCTGGAGAGCTCACACGCTGAAGGAACTCTCTGCTATGGGTTTCTTCTAGTTTTCTCAAACAGTGCCATGAAGAAGTGGCCTGGTCACTCCTGGACTGTCTCATTCTGTCGCCCAGTCTCTGTAAACCTCTGCATCTCCCACCATTTGTGCAGTGATCTTCTGGGTCCACCTGTCTATGCTCTGGAAGCTTGGGAGATCCAAGGCACCTGGGCCAAAGATTCCTTGACAAGGACAGGAAGACACTTTGATCATGGTGCTTAGAGAACTTCACACTGAGGCCCATTAACCTGGCCCATCCAATAAAGGTGAAGAAACAGAATCTCCGCAAAAGTTCCCTACAATGACCACCCCAACCCCCGTACATACACAGACACTCACAAAGTGCCTTTATGGCAGCCTGAGCAACTCAGCCCAATGGGCCAGAGGGCACAGCTGGGCCACAGCAGAAAGCTAAGATACCTTAGAACCTTGTTAACTGGTCATTAATGGTGGGGAGCAGAGGAGGGCCAGGAGAGATCCTCCTAGCTGAAGGTCTTCACCCTCCAAACCTTCCTGGTGGTTTCACTTATACTGAACTTAAAGAGGGTCCCAGAAAATTACAGGAACTGGCTAGCTCATGTCCCAGGCCTGTCACCAGACACTACAACTTCCATTCATGCATCCTCTATGTATGTAGCTTTTGTCATCTCTTCTGCTCTCAGTTACTAATGTGTGTTTATGGGGAGTGTGGGGCCCTCCTGAAGGGCTTTAGCAATCTCTCCTGCCTACTTTTTCTGTCCTGAAACTGGGCTCAGGTAATGGGGTTAGGCGATCCCCAGATGTGAGTTTGAGGGAGGAGAGGGAGAGAGAGACTACTAATGGGAGGAGGCTGCTGATAGCAGAGACTAAGGACTTTCCTGCAGCCAGTGATGTGTCCAGATGATTGTGGGGCCACAGGAGGGGACTTTTCCCAGTGAAGCATCTGGAATCTGAGCTGGGGAGAAACTGGATCCTTAGAGTGGGTAGGAGGAGGGTGAGTGATTAATGAGGAAGATTAAGAGATTAAACCTGGGTTCTGGGCTTCCCATAGGCTTCCCCCACCCCAGTTTGGCAGCCTAGCCTGACAGGCTGTAATGCTCCCTGCTGTGTGCTTCTTCCTCCCCCAACCATGGTCCAACCCTCCCTGCCTTGGGTCCTTCCTAGAGTGTTCCACAGACATAATCATTTCCCACTGCCCTTCAGTGATTTTCCTCTCCTGGCATTCTCTAGCAGCCCCTCAAGTCTCCCTCAGATTCCCCCTCTTGTTCTTTTCAGACATTTCAGGGGTCCTCTGCCCTCTCCCCTTGTAGAGACCTCCACATTCTAATTTCATTCCCTTAGGAAGGTGCCTCAAGTCACTTAAAATTTGCATTATTTATTTTTAGAGAGAGGGGAAGGGAGGGAGAGAGAGAAACATCAATGGGTTGCCTCTCCTACTCTCCCTGTTCCTCCACGCCCTGTTCAAGGGTCAAACATGCAACCTAGGGACGTACACCTATTGCAAATCTAACCAGGGACCTTTTGCATAAGCAATACAATGCTCCACCAACTGAGTCACACTGGTCAGGGCTCAATTCCCTTTTAATGATGTTTTCTCATACCTCCCCTCATTACCCTCCTTCAGATTTCCCTTTTCGCATCACCCCCATCTTATCTCTCATTTCCTGACACCACACCTCTCACCCACCCTGCCCTTCTCAGCCTCTCATCTGGCAAGTTCCTCAACCCAGTCCCGCTCCGGATTGACCCCTCTTCTCGGTACAGAGATCCGCTCAATACACCACTTTTAGTCTTGGGATTTCCTACCCCAGGCATTGCCCTAAATTGTGGGGATGGGGGTGGTGTAGGGGGGCATATAGGGATCCTCAGAATAACCCCCTGGGGTGGTGCAGAAGACAGTCTCAGAGACGTGCTTGCCACCCCTTTCCCCAGCCCCCAAATCCTTCAGCCAGCAGGCGAGCTAAGTGGGAGTTTAGGGAGGAAACTCCAAGCAGGGGAGCTTGGAGGGGCATCCATCCATCTCGTACATTCTGGGATGGTGTTTTCTTTCAGACAACGTAAAGCAGGGTGAACTGATTTAGACACGGAAGTTTTAGTTTCGTTACTCATAGGGACTTCGGCTTGTTGGTTCTCGCCGTTTACACTGGTTCACAAAGAGCTCCGCGTAATGGAGGCCAGCGAAGGGTGTGAGAGGGTGTGAGGGCTGGGCTGGGGGAGCAACAGAATACTCCTCCTGCCGCTACGCAGACTTACATACAGCTGAGACTCACTGTAGCAGGGAAGTCCGTTGTCCTCACCCCTCCCCCGCCCCCACCTCTCCGCCCGTCCTGGGAGACACCCGCTAGGCTGCGAGGGTCGGGTTCCCGTCGTCGTTGCCAAAGACCAGGCAAATCCCGGGGCGCCCTCCCCCAGGAGGAAGCAGCTAGGTAGAAAGAGCAGCGCGGGCACGGGCGGTGGCGGGAGGCCTGCAGGTGAGGACTAACGCCTGGAAGTACTGCGAGGCCAAGGGTCTTCGGGAGAGGGCCAGTGCACGCCTGCTGTGTTAAGGAGCTCAAGAGAACCCCTGAGCTCGATTATCTCGCCCTGGCGCAGAGCAACCCCAGGAGGTAGAGTCTGCGTGGAGCCACCATGAAAAAAGTTAATGAGCCCATAGATGAGGGAGAGAGGTAGAGCCGGCAGCTGGCCTACATCAGCAGCCTGGGGAAATGCACCGCAGCTGCTGCCACCACAGTCGCTGACAGACAAAAATAAGGCTCAGTTAAGGTAAGGTGAGGTGGGGCAGCTGCTCCACCTCAGATCCAGGCCTGCCTGCCTTTGACTGCTCCTTGGCCACAAGCCATGTGTCTGTCGTCAAAGGCCTCATCCCCAGGCTTGGTCTTCAGGCCAGGGGCCCAAGGGCAGCCTTATCTTCTAGCTGGACATTCTTGACCCTAGGCAAACTCCAGCCAGACTACTCCCTAATTCCTGCAGCTGACTGGGCCATGAAAAGTCCCCAGGGGTGTTTCTATTCTCTTCCCCCTTGGCCCACACCTTTCCTTTGGAGTCACTCCTCAAAAATGCCCTTTCACACATGAACTGCCTTGGGAAGAACCTGAATGCAGAGTGCTCTCCTGAAGCTTAACTTCCAGAAGAGAGTGGGGAACCCTGGGATAGACAGAATTGATCCAAAATATTGCCATATCCCAGGCATGTCCGGAAAGTATCCAGCCACCTAATACGAAAAAGACACATTTATTGAAGGTACAAGATACAAGAAACATTGTATAGTATGGTACAATAATGCTCCAGTCCCCTTCAAAGCCCGGTTGTATTTTCCCGAATCTCATCGAGGATCTAAAATCTCTTCCATTTCAAAGGTTTTGTTTTGGGAAAAGCCAGGAGTCACAGGACACCAAATCTGGGCTGTTAGGGGGGCTGAGTCACCTGGGTGATTTGATATTTCACCAAAAAACTCCGCATGAGACGATGCATTCGTGGGTGCATTGTCATGATGAAACTGCCAATCACCAGTTGCCCATAGCTGTGGTCTTTTGAATCATCCTAATAGTTTCCACAGAGGACTGTTTAAGCTTAATGCAAAATCTAATACAGATCCGTTGCTCTACTCTGTCATTTTGAATGTGATGGGGCCACGCAACAGACATGCTCACTCAATGGAGTCTGCAGCCCTCACCAACTAATACGGTGAAGTTGTCATTGGTCACCCAAGTGTATTTCAGTCCTCTCTCCTTGGCTGCCACGTTACATTGATGTTGCACAAACCATTTTCATTACTAACAATGGCTGGACTTTTTCTGGACAGACCTTATATGCCGGTATAGAGACAGGCCCAAAAGCTGTGGAAGAAGCCTTCTGAGGGAGGGTTTCCTGGAGGAAACATAGGCCTTCACAAACAGCTGAGTATGGGGAGCGGGGGAGGCATTCTGGGGCATGAGACCTGAAATATGGGAAGTTTTCAGAATCTTGGAGATCAGATCATAAACCCAGGCCAGTGGCTCTATGGTGTCCCCATCCTGGTCCCTGTTGCCTGCCCAGCACACAGGAGGGCTGCCCCAAGTCCTCAGAAGCTTGGCCTCTTCAGCCCTTACCAGCTCTGCACAAGGGCCCCCTTGAATTCATTGAGTCAGACCTTGGTCATAAGGTGACTTAGGCTTTAAACTTGAGTTCTGGCAATATTTATGTTGCCTGCTCTATTCTGCTTGTCCCAGCCCATTTGCTTCCTTAGTTAGGCCTTCAGCCTCCCTCTGTTGCTATCCTAGTTACTCCAGTAGCCAGGGACACTGGCTGGGTTTATTTCCAAAGCCCAGTGCTTATGGCCAGCCTCATACAGATAAAAAATTGTTTGCTGAATTATCAGTAGATAATTCAGCCTTGCTGCTTCCCTCTTTTTTCCTCAGTTACCTTTGCTCTCCTAGGTACCAGCTCCCTCTATACAACCTGGCTTCACCTAGCCCAGGTACTGTGAAGGCCCGCCCACTGAATCTTGTGCACATAGCCAGGTCTCAAACTCTAACTATCCCCCTGTGTGCCACATGCCCCTCAGTTTTGTTAGATTCCACACAGTACTAATCTTTTGGACTTTTCAGTTCTACAGTGGCCACTGTCCAACCCACACCCTATTTTCATCATTCTTGAATTAGGACACCTCCACTCAGGCCTGCATTACATGTTGCAACACCCAAGGACAGTGAAAGCTTCCCTCCAGAAAAACTTCCCTTCACCCAAAACAGCCAGTGTGGGTAGCCTGGCTTCCCTTAGTTCACTTTGTGAGTTTTACATGTATGGGGTCCTCTACCCTTCTCCTTTGGTCATTCACTGAGGGACATCCTTCTTGATGACAGGATTTCTGAGGGAAGCAGGACATAGGACAAAGCATGAATGTGTAGTAGGAAAAGAAAGAAGAGGGGTGCTTTTTAAAAGTTTTTATTTCAAAAAAATAAAGCCACAATTAATTTCACATAAATATCTGGGGAGGGAAGGGGGGAGGGATGGGGTAGGGGCTTGGCCCCTACCTCCTCTTCTCTTTCACACTGTATTGTAAAAGCAAAGGGGATGGCTAAGGAGAGAACAAGGAGAGTCAGTGGGAGAGTCTGTACTTAAAAGCTCTCCTTCCCCAGCCCACCCCTGCCCTGGGATTGCGTTCGACCTGTCTCACCTTGCCGAACCAGCGGGACAGCCATATCTGCTTCATAGTCATATGATCAGGGAGAACTTCATTGTCAAAAAGGAGCTGCACCTAGCAGGGAGATGGGAGCACAGTTTTACTAACTCTCCTCTCACACCATCAAGAACTAACCTGGTTTACTCTAAACTCTTTCCCTCCTTTGGTAGCCCCTTCCCCTCCCAAAAGAACCTACTGTGGGAATACTCACATGCTGGGGATTTAGCATCAATCGATGACATAGGACCCTCCGGAGATGGCGAACCTCAGCTCTAACGGAACATCGGACATATTTGTTCTGGGGGTGGGGAGGGTAAGGAAGACAAAATGTGTGAGGGAAGGGCCCTGGAGAGGTAAGTCACATTAGAGAGGACCTCCCTCAGCCCCTCTCACCTGCAGGACACTTTTATTCTTGTCTTTGCCAGAACTGGGGGGAAACAGACACAGGTTAGGGAGTCCTATCTTCCCTCTATCCCCATCCAGAGCCGTGATATACTCCCTTTCAAGGGAACAGACACTCTCCCTTACTGTAAGCCCTCTCCCTGAGCCCCTCTCCCTGGCTCTGGGTCATTGACACTGTCACTTCAGACAGCCCATGACCATGACCTGCCCCTCACCTCAGCCGCTCCAGGCATAGACTCAGCTGCTCATCATAGCGATAGTAGTGGGCTTTAGAGTGGTCGAAGCTACTGAAGGGGAGGCCGAGGTTGCTCAGGGCTGGCTCTGAGAAAGACAGAGTAGCAGCACAGATCCCATACTCCCTTTTTACCCAGAGAACAAAACTGGGCAGGAGGAATGCTCTGGGGGCTTCACCTTACCCTCCTGCTGTCAAGTGACATACCTTCCCCGCTGGACTGGGTGACCCGGTCCAAGCCTCGAGACTGGTAGAATTCTCGAATTCGTTTCTCTTCACCTAGAAGGGAGTGGAGTATACGCAGTAAAGTATTAACTCTCCCTCACTCTGCCCCTCTGGTGTCCACCTCTGGTGTCCACCTCTTTATTTTAACAGATTTATTTTTAGGGTAGGGGGAAAGAGGGAGAGAGGTAGAGAAACATCCATGGGTTGCCTCTTGTATGTGCCCCAGCTGGGGACCCCCTCCACAACCCAGACATGTGGCCTGACCCAGACCTAATTGGTGACCTAATTGAGCTTTGCCAGAGGGTGCTCAACCAAACCGAGCCCCATGGGTCAGAACAACCTCTTTACCTACATGATTCCCACCAAAGCCTGTCACCTCAAGCTGCTACCCAGCATCAGTCCTCTAGAAGTCCCTCAGAGTCAGGTTGGTCACTCACTGTCTTGCAAACCAGGCACTAGCTTGTACACGATGTCCTGCATGACCCGGTCCAGCTTGAGGTTGAGCAGTGGCTGTGTCTCGTGGATCTTAATGTTGCACATGGGGCAGTACTTGCTGGTTTGGAGGTACTTCACAATACAACTCTTGCAGACTACAGAAAAAGAAAAGCAGACTCTCAGGCCCTTTAGAAGTCAGGTTCATGGACTGGATGGGGTACCTGGGTGGTTGGGCAGGTAGTGCAGAGACTGACAGCCAGCTTGGTGGGAACTAGGGCCTAAAAGAACCAGTCAGGGTCCGGAACTCACAAGTATGAAGACACTCTGTAATGGTGGTGGCATCCACAAAGTAGCCGGCGCACAGGCAGCAGACGATGTGCTCATTTAGGTCTTTGATCTTTACTCGGACCTCCTCCTGCAGGCGCAGGCACAGGCACAACCTCCGTCACCGATCAGCCTTCCCAACCCCAACCCTTGCGCCTTCCCAGCGGCCAAGCCCCGCACCTTGTGCGGTCAACAAGGGTCAGCTCCCTGGGGCTGACACTACCCTTCTGCTCAGAAGGCTCTGCGCACAGCGGGGACTCCCTCCACACGGACTCGCCCGACCTTCCTTTCCTAGGGGAGACTACAAGACGTGGGCGGCACAATACGCAGGCGTCCTAGCCTGGACTTTGGCACCTCGACCACAATCGCGCATGTGCATTGGAGCCCCTGTCTCTGCGCAGGCGCACTAGGCGCCGGGCCAGCCAAGGCCTGTCCTCTAGTCGGCCCCAGTTCGCAAGCTAGCCGACCACAGAAGTAACCCTGCCGCCCCTGCACCTCGTTCCGTAGTGGGTCCATCTTGTACACTGACTGGAGCTGGTTCCGAAGCCTCATCGCGATCGCAATCTGGCCCCCCTGAGGAGACGCCATCTTAAAGGCTGATCCCAGCAGCCACTTCCGGTGCCGCCTGCAGGGCGGGACTTGTCACCCAGCAACGAGGGCTTATGTCTTTTTGGATTCGCTGACTCTCTCTAAGGCCCCGCCTATGTCCTTTCTCCCCGTGTGCTCACCTGAGCCCCCGTGGCCCCTCCCCCTCTTCCGTCCGTAATTAGGAAGGGGGGCGGCTTAGGGAGGGGTCCTATTTCATTGACCTTCTGTAGTAATCATTATAATAGTCCCTATCTAACCTCCGGACTAACTTTTGGAGCCTGCGAAAGACAGCCGTCTCCTACCCTAAAAGGCCCGGTGGTCTGCATCCGCCACCGCTCAGGTCGTCTGATTCCTGCGACAAACACCCCGCTAAAGCCACTCCCGGGCCCTCTCTTTGCAGTGTATCCCTCTTCCCCTGACGCCTTGACATTAAGGAGCTTCATCCCGATGGAAAGCTTTTCCCCGGCTCCCTAGAGGGAGTTTCTCGGGGCTTTTCGGAGTTTCGGAAAGGGTGGTGGGAAAGAAGGATCCCCTAGAGACTCGATCTTACATACTCTCACCCCCATCCTACCCCTGCCGCCAGGGATGGGGTGGGGGCAGGCCCTTGTTAATGATGATGATTCAATCATAGGCGCCTGCGGAGGCCTGGGACAGACTAATGCAGAGCAGATGCCCAAGGAGGAGGGGAGGACGACTAGGACACTACCGCACACGGAAAAGCTGAGGCAGCGAAGCGAGCCTTGCCGCGGTGTAAGCTCAGCCTTGTATTTGGAAAAGATGCAGCGGCCCCGAAAGCTTGTACACCGCTGTCCCTAGGTATTTACATCGAGAATTAAAAAAAACAAAAAACAAAAACAAGGATAAGTTTACTGTGAAGTTTTAACACCAAATGTAGTTGGAGATTGAAGAAAGGAGAAATCCCAATGGAGACCCCGAAAGGTTTTCTGAAGGAAGCGAGATTTTATGTAGGGACAATTTAGAGTTGCGGGTGGGGGTGGGGGTAGGGTGAAAAGTGTGGTGGAAATAGAAAATGAAGGCTGAGTGGAGGAGAGTGACTGGGGAGGAATAAAAAGGGGGCCAAGCTGTGCATTTGAGAGTAGTGGTAGAAGAAGCGAGGCCTACAGAATTTGGGACTTTTAGGCTGTTAGGACTTTAGCTAGCTGACTCTTGAAGAGGAGGAGTGACCCTATGAAACATTTTGTTCATTTATCTTCAGAGTGAATTGGAGTGGATAAGCGACGAGAAGTTACAGCAGTAGTGATTTTTTAAGCAACTACTCACTATGGCCACTACTTACCTGCCCGGTCCAAGAATAAGTAGTGGTTTTTTGCCTGCTTTTCTTGCTTCCACCATTGCCCCTCTTTAGCCTATTCTCAATACAGCAGCTCAGAGTAATTCTGACAAAACATGAATAAAAAGGATACAAGGATAATTACCTGGCAGGGGAGATACCATGATCACCAAGGTGATTTTCCCAGAATGAAGCTGAAACATTGCACTATGGGTGTGCTGACCTATGTGATTTCCTCAAATGTGGGAAACTTGACTACATAAGTTATGGAAGTGGGAGACTATATTCATTCTCTCCCAGAAAAAATAAAGGGGGGAGGGGGGAAGGATACAAGGGGAAGTTTTTTGAGTTGATGGATATGTTTATTATCTTGATTGTGTATACCTATGTCAAAATTTATTACATTGTACATTTTCAATACGTGCAGTTTTACTGTATGTCAGGTTAACTTAAGAAAGCTGTTAAAAATAAAATTAAAAAATTGGGTGTACCACGCTGGCTGGTGTGTCTCAGTGGATCTCACTCCAGTCAGGGCACTTGTCTGGGTTAAAGGCCAGGTCCCTAGCTGGGAGTGTGGGAGAGTCAACTAATCAATGTTTCTCTCCCACATCGATGTTTCTTTCCCTTTCTCCCTCCCTTTCCCTCTCTCTAAAAATAAATGAAAATAAAATCTTTTAAAAATCAGGTGACTTTTTTATTATGATCTTCCAATAGCTTCCCTTTTAAATCAGAATAAAAGGCAAAGTCCTTCCCTGGCTGGTGGTACAGTGGATAAGGTACCAGCCTGTGAACCCATAGGTTGCTGGTTCGATCCCTAGCCAGGGCACATGACCAGGTTGCAAGCCAGGTCTCCAGCCAGATCCATAGCTGGAGGCAGGTGAAAGCAACCATACATTGATGTCTCTCCCCCTCTCTCCCTTCCCCTCTCAAAATAATGAATAAAATATATATTTTTAAAAAGGGCAAAGTCCTTATAATGGTATTCCAGGCTTTACATGGCTTCTCAGTCATTCAATCTCCATTACCACACTGGACCCCTCACTGTTTGTTCCACAGATATACCAGGATGTACTTCCACTGTGTTCCCAACTTGACATGTTCAGATGTCCAAATGGCTCCTTTCTTCCTTCAGGTCTTTACTCCTCAAGGCCTTTCGTGATCATTCTAGATAAATCACAGCTCCCCACCCTTTCACTTCTTCCCGTCTTGCTTTATTTTTCTTACCATTTATTATTATTTAATATAACATATATATTTTCTTATTTTGCACCTGCCTTCCCCACTAAAATGTAAGCCTCTCAGTGGCAGGACTTTCCCCCCTCCCCCCGTTGTGTCTATACAGCTATGTTTCCAGTGCCAGGTACAGAGTAGGTGTGCAATTAAGATTATCTGCATGAACAATGAATGAATGCCGGTGGTTGTGATGATGACCTAGACTAGACTCTTACCAATAGAAATGGTAAGGAAGGGCTATATATGAAATATTTGAAAGGAAAGCACAATAGGAGGAAGTGAGCAAGAAGCTTGGGAGGGGAGCCTGTCTTCTAGCCTGTTGAACTTAAGGTGGCTGCAGCAAAGGCAGGTGGAGTTGGTTAGAAGGTTATAATGGTGGGGCTGCAACACAAGTGTCAGAAACAGGAATGGAGGTCTCAGAGTTTTCTGGGTGGATGTAATAGATAAAACTATTGAAATGGATGAAACCTGAGCAGATGTAGAGAGAGAAAATACTGAAGTCTGAGCTCTGAAGAATGCTCACAGTCTACAGTGGAAGAAGGAAAGTCAGGGGAAGAAAGAGCATTTATAAGCATTCACTATGAAAGCCCAAAGATGTAGAATAAGACAATATATGGAAGCCAAAATAAGGGACAGTTCTACAAATAGTTGGTGATCAACAAAGTAAAACATGTGAGAGATTCCTGGATAACGGACACTGGACACTGAAGCTCTCTGAGCAAGAGTCTGTGTAGTGAAGCTGGCTCGCTTTGGGATAAAAGAATAAATAATGAGGAAATGGAGGCATTCATTGGGTATGGGAACTAAAAGGGACAATAAAACAATTTTTCATGAAGAGTCAGTCAAAGACTTTGCCTAGGTAATAGCAATCTAAGGCAGTGGTGGGTAGGAAGTACTAAGTTCATGAGAGAAGTGATGATACAGGAATGAGGATGATCTCAAGGGAAGAACACTACACCAATAACAAAGGAATGGAAGGCACAGAAGCACAGGCTGTGATCGTGGCCTCTCTGTGAAGCTGCAGGCTTGAAACCTGAAAACTTAAAGGGGCCGGGACGGGGCATGCACATGTAGAGATGATGAGATGAACCCAAAGCAGTGTGTATGGGAGGTGGGGTGCTGACCCCAGTGTCCCCATCTTTAACGCAAACTAGCAGCAACCATCCTGTCCAGAGGATCAGGGAACTGACAAGGTGAAGGCAAGCAGAGAAATTCCTGGTATTGGGGCTGACAGAGCTGAAAGCCTTTGTTCTGGAAGTGGAGCACTTAATTTTTTTAAGTTACCTAGGAGATTTGCATGTACTACTGGCTTGTGGGCATTCTTCTGAAAGGTTCATCCCCTGCCTGGGTGGCTGTGCCATCTGTGCTGATCTCAAAAGGCAGAGTGTACAGTAAGCAGGTGTACAGGTCTATACCATGCTGCCTTTTTTTCCCTTCTTCACTGATTCACTCATGATTCTTCCCAGGATTTATTTATTCAGCTTGGTTGGAGACACACTAGCGCCTATCATCTCCTCAGAGGCCCCGCCCCTAGAGCTGGGAAATGGACTGACAAACTCCAAACCTGCAGCCAGCCCCATTCAGAGGCTTTATTTGCTTTGCTGTCTCCCTAGCATCTCTGTTCACATCTAGGGGATCTCTGCAGGCATCTCTGCTCACACCTGGGGGACATCTGCAGGCATCTCTGCTCACACCTGGGGGGTCTCCGCAGGTTTTGCCTGAATAGCAGGTTTCATGCTCCCACATCCCCAGCAGCCCTATCCCCTTGTTGCTGAGAAAGGGTGCTTGGGCTTCTGTGAAGGGCTAGGGGAGGTGATAATGTCTGTCTTCTCCACAGAGATAAAAAACATATCTGCCAAATTTGCAGAAACTTCCCAGCTCCCTCTTAGGAACGGTTGCCCTAACGGGTGTGGCTCAGTTGGCTGGGTGTTGTTCTGAAAAGCGAATGTTCACTGTCAAAGTGAAAGGTCACCAGTTCAAGTCCCCATCAGGGCACGTGTCTGGGTTTCTGGTTTGGTCCCTAGACAGGGTGTGTAGGAAAAGCAACTGATCAATGTTTTTCTCCCACACAGATGTCTCTCTCCCTCTCTTTCTGTCCCCCTTCCCCTCTCTCTCTAAAAAACAAACAAACAAACAAAAAACACCAGCCTTGGCTGGTGGCACAGTGGATAAGGCACCGGCCTTCGAACCCAAAGGTCGCTGGTTCGAATCCCCAGCCCGGGCACATAACCAGGTTGCAAGCCAGGTCTCCAGCCAGGTCCGTAGCTGAAGGCAGGTGAAAGGCAACCATACGTTGATGTATCTCTCCTTCTCTGCCTCCTCACTCCCTTCCTCTCTCTCTGGAAATAATAAATAAAATATTTTAAAAAACAAAATCTGTAAGGAAAAAAAGAGAAGGGGTTGTTGGCAGGTTGGGGGAAGGGCTGGAGAAATTGCACGATGGGTGTGCTAAGGTTAGGGAAGGATGTCACATGTTAATGCCCACTGCCCTTCTTCCCCTAGACTTCAGACTGTGGCTTCTGAGAACGCTGAGGGGATGGTGGCTTTGGGTGGGGGAAAGAGCCCGCTCTCTTTTCTTTATCTTCCTATCCAGATGCCCAAATATCGTCCCTCCATTCCCTAGAGAGAAAAGCTCCCTCACCCTGCCCCAGGCACCAGGCTGCCAGCCCATCTGCTTGGGGGTAAAGAAGGGGCAGAGCCTTTCCCAGAAGATCCTGGAGAATAATCTGGAAGATTGGTGCTCCCAGGCAGACCCATCTTACTAGACTTAGAAGGCACGTTGGCTCCCACGGGGTAAAAAGCAGCCTGGACTGGCACAGAGTGGGCTGGTGTCGAGGGCCTAGCGTTGGTACAGTGGGGTGGGGCCATTTGGCCATCCCGGATGGGTCTGAAGCAGGCCAAACTGCTCATTGGTGCCAATCCGCTGCGGGATGATAGGAACACCCCCTCCCTGCACCCAGTCTCACCGGCTTGGAGGCGCCAGGGCCCCCCCGGGGCCGGGGCAGGCCCGGGAAGGTAATGTAATTCCGACCCAGCTAACCCGATTATGGCGGCCTGCACCGGGCCGGGCGGCGGCAGGGGCGGGACTAAGGCGGAGGGGGCCCGCAAGGCCAGGGGTCCCATCCCGCGGAAGGACTCCGAGTTCACACACTCCCACCTCCTGGGTCCTCCGCCACAGGTCATAAGGTCACCAAGCTGCTTCGGCCTTTCCCCACCTCCCTTCTCTGGCAGCTCCAGGCGCAGTTCCTTGCGCTTGGTAGGGTGAAGCGTCTATGGGAAAGGAGGTGGCTGGGATCCTCTGAAGGCGTTACTCAGGTACCACGTGTCCTCTGGCGATTTCGTCCTCCCATCTTTGGTGGTGGTAGTGTGTGAGAAGAGACTTCCTAGGCGAAGAGTGGAGGGGCAAAATCCTTTGTTGGTGGTCTCTTGTCGGGGGCAGAACGGCAGCTCCAAGCTCACACCGGCCTGAGTTGAGCCAGGGGTCCAATTTACACCGAGTTGAGAAAATCGAAATTCTAAGAAACAGAGGGCACCGATGACTGGAGCTCCCGAAAGTTGCTAGGGGCCCCACGGAAAAGGCCAGGAGGTGCACAGAGTGGTCATTCCCTGCCCTAGCCCACCAGACGCGCCCTACCACCGCTTCCCACACTTGTCCTCTTCCTGGGCCTCCGAGACGCCAGCGTCGTTCCCCAGCGGCCTCCCATCGCATCCAAGAAGCCACAACGAGATTTGGTCTTCGAGGGCACTTAGGCGGGGGGCACAACGAACCCGGGAGTCCGCAGGCAGGACCCATCGGGAGGCAAAAGAGTAGGGGTGTGGGAAGAGGTATCTGCGAGGAAGCCCTAAGGCGGAGGTCGGTGAGGATGGAGTAGCCGAGAGCATCTCGGCTGACTCAGCGCGCTGCTGCCCAAGCTCTGGCTCCTCCCGCGCTGAGCCTGGTCCCTAACACCCTTGCCACCTCCTCAGCGCACCCGACATCCCTGCCGGCCAGTCTTTCCCTAGCTTGGCGCAAACAGGCGTCTCTTCCCCTTTAACGGGCCGGCCCCGCCCCTGCACTCCCCCAGCCCCCACTGCCCACTCGAGGCAGATCTGTCAGTCACTGCCTCAGCCAGAGCCGGCCAGCCCTCTCCAACCCGACTTGGGCAGAGGCCCCGCCGGCGCAGCATCCATCTGCGCTTCGGAGGCAGTCGGTCGCCCTCCCCCGGGATGCGAGTTCCTGCACCGACGCCGGGCAGAGGCCGGCATGGGCGCGGCTACTCCCGGTGCACTGGGGTGAAGCTGTCCTGGGGCCCCCGGCGCCCCGCCACGGCCCCCTCGGCTGGCCCCTGAGGCCACTGCCCTGTGCGCTCCGCTGCTGGGCTCCCAGAGCTGCCGGGTTCGCCCTCCACGACAGCCGAACCCCCTGCGGTCTTCCCTGACCTGGACCCATGGAGCCGGCGGTGCTGGCCTCGCACAACCTCCCGCATCATGAACCGATCAGCTTTGGAATTGATCAGATCCTGAGCTGCCCGGAGGCCCCCGGGAGCGGCCTAGGCCCGGGCCGCACGGGCCAGGGCCCTGGGGAGAGTGCGGCGTTCCCGGGTGGATTTCACGGAGCCTCAGGCTACGGCCCCTCAGGTTCCCTGGGCCCGCTGCCCGGCAGCCCTGGCATGGGCCCGGGAGGCGTGATCCGCGTCCCCGCGCACCGCCCGCTGCCAGTGCCACCGCCCGCGGGAGGCGCGTCTGCGGTGCCGGGCCCCTCCGGCTTGGGCGGCGCCGGGGGCCTAACGGGACTCACCTTCCCGTGGATGGACAGCGGCCGCCGCTTTGCCAAGGACCGTCTCACGGGTGAGGCTGCCCAACCCTTCTAAGATCTTGTCACACACTGGCCGGTTTCCTCATCTTTGGTCCTTCGGATCTAAATCCAGGTCCCCTTTCATACTAATTCCCCAGGTCATTTCAGGGGACCCCCTCCCAGCTTGAATCTCTCGGTCCCACTGCTGAGAGGCGACGGGAAGGCAGCTACCGTCGGTGCCCGCGCCCTTCCCTGCAGCCCGCTGTTCACAGCGCGGGGAGTGCAGGGCGAAGTTACGGGGCGATTCTCCCTCATCCGACCCGGAGGGACGCTTCTTCCGAGGCCTTCCTTTCTCTCTCCCTTTGTCTAGAGGCCTCTAGTGCTGCGGCCGCGCTGGGGGCGCCCGTAAGGACCCGGCGCGGGAGCTGGGAGGCCTGGCAGCCCCGCTCTCTTCGCAGGGACACCTCGAGGCGCCCCGCACACCCTACCCTGCTCTTTCTTCCTCCCTGCAGCCGCCCTCTCCCCCTTCTCCGGGACGCGCCGAATCGGGCACCCTTACCAAAACCGGACCCCCCCGAAGCGGAAGAAGCCGCGCACCTCCTTCTCGCGCTCGCAGGTGCTAGAGCTCGAGCGCCGCTTCCTGCGCCAGAAATACCTGGCCTCGGCGGAGAGGGCGGCGCTGGCCAAGGCCCTGCGCATGACCGACGCTCAGGTCAAGACCTGGTTCCAGAACCGGCGCACCAAGTGGCGGTGAGGTGCGGGGTGGGGAGGGACCGCGGGCCGGGCCCCGCGGCTGAGGCGCGGCGCGGGCAGGCGCTGGCTTCGCTGACCCCACATCTCCGCCCCTCTAGGCGCCAGACGGCCGAGGAGCGCGAGGCTGAGCGGCACCGCGCGGGCCGACTGCTCCTGCACCTGCAGCAGGACGCGCTACCGCGGCCGCTGCGGCCGCCGCTGCCGCCCGACCCGCTGTGCCTGCACAACTCGTCCCTCTTCGCGCTGCAGAACCTGCAGCCCTGGGCCGAGGACAACAAAGTGGCTTCAGTGTCCGGGCTCGCGTCGGTGGTGTGAGCTACGTCCGGCCCGCCGAGCGCTTTTCGGGACCGAGGCACTGCGCGCAGCGCGGTGCTCAGGCTGCGGGGAGTGCGGCCGCCCTTGCTGCGGTCCAGTACCCGCGCACCGCAGGAGCGGGAGCCGGCCTGGAGGGTCTCGGCGAGAGCTCCTCGACCACCTCCGGCTCCCAGGGCAGCGTGGCACGCTTGCCCAGCACCTGAGACACGGCCTTTCCCGCCGTTTTCCCCTTCTGGGTTTCGGCGGTTTGAACTCAGGGCGCCAAGAGGGCGGGACCTGCAGTATGGTGGCCAATGACGTGCGGGGAGGGGGCGGGCTGGTCAAGGCTTTTCTGAAGGACTCGGGATTCTTCCGCGGGTGGGTGGGAACTGCGGGGCGGAGCCAGAACAGGTAGAAGGTGGTGCTGCCCCGCGGCAGTCCGCCCTGGCTGTGTTGGTACCGAAGGTGTGATGAAAGGAAGCCGCCAGTGGCAGCGGAGTAATGTAAGAGGTGCTGGAGAACGAGTGTGACTGTGGCGGGAACCGGAGTGTTATCCATGTTGGGCATCTCATCCTTCTGTAAAATAATCGCTAAGGATTCCTTCCTGATTTTGAGCCTCATGTTGTCCGTGCGTGTTCAAACTCTTGACTACGGCCTCCCATGTAAGTCTCACAACGCGCCTGGGTGGCTGGGGAAACGGATACTTCTCTTTCATCTTTCACTGGATGAAAGACAAAATTTAGGAACACTAATCCCGCCTGGGAAAGAGGAGGAAGGAGTGGACAAAGTTAATGGACCCAGTGGAATTAGGTGAGCAGAGCTTGGAAAATAGATAGGAAGTGAGAGATCTAAGAAAAACCAAAGATAATTCCAAGGTTGGAAATGTAGAGACCAGGAAATCAATGGCGTGTAGATGATGAAGGGGGAAATCGGGAAGATAGGAGCAAGATGAACTCTGCAGGCGAAACTAAATGCTAGACCTACAGATAATAAGTTCTGGCAAAGTACCTTTGGGGGAAGTCTGTTGACATCCATGGAGGTGGAGATAGATGGAATGATGGGGACAGAATCTCCAAAGGAGGAAACTCTGAAGAGAAAAGCAGAGTTCTAAGGATTAAAGATTTTCTCCACCAAATTCTGTAAACACATTTACAATGTGCAAGATGATAAAGGATATCAAAGTTAGTAGTCCAAGGCAAGAAAGGGGAAAGGAGTGCCCAGCTGGAAAGAAAGGAAAGCATGATGTCCTTGAAGGTTTTGTTGTAGTTGTTTTAAGATTTTATTCATTATCTTCAGAGAGAAGGGCAGGGAGGGAGGAAGAAAGGGAGAGAAACATCAATGTAATAGTTGCGTTTCACTTGCCTCTCACTGGCTGGAAACCTGGCTTGTAACCTGGTTATGTGCCCTGGCTGGGGAATTGAACCAGCGACCTTCAGGTTCACAGGCCAGTGCCTATCCACTGAGCCACACCAGCCAGGGCTCCTTGAAGTTTTTAGAAAGATTTTAGCTTGTGGGTGGGCCAGGGGCTGCTGGGAAGCTTTTATGGAAAGTTGAGAATTTGGAGATGCTTGCAAAGCCTTAAGATTTAAGAAGGAGCAGGATTTAAGTTGCATAAGGATGAAAGGGAAGATTTTGTCTGATTCCTATGGCACCCTCATTCTTCCTTCTATGGAGGTAGGAGCATTGTGATAGAAGGAAATAAGCTTTAGGCAGGGTAAGAGGCCAAATGTAGCCAAACTACTCATCTTCTGTGTTAGTAGTCACAGCTAGGTCAGCCATAGCTGACCTAAAAATAAAGATTTTATTTATCTATTTAAAAAATAATAAATAAGATTTTATTTTTAAAAAGGTTTATTTATTTATTTATTTTTGGAGAGAGGGAAAGGGAAGGAGAAAGAGAGGGAGAGAAATATCTATGTGTGAGAAACATGGATTGGTTGCCTCTCACATGGCTCCAACCAGAGACCTGGCAGGAGACTCAGGCACATGCCCTGACCAGGAACCAAATTGGCAGTCTCTCAGTTTGTGGGAGAATACTCAGCCCATTGAGCCACACAAAGTCAGGGCTATAGCACAAACTCTTGACGAGAGGTGGGAACCTGGCAAGGAGATATTCTGGAGGAGTTGGCCCTGAGTCTTTGATATCGTGTCATCTCTAATTCGTGAATGTTGTATGTGCTGCTGCAGAACCAGACTCAAATTTGGCACCATAGGAAAAGAACTGTTACAGCCCAAAAAGGAGCACAAGGATAGGTTTGGCTTAAGTTAGGGATACAAAGGCATGTCAGTCCCTCTCCAATAAATAAAAGATGGCTAAGGAAAGGGCCGACCCAATGTAGATTGTGGCTTACCCAATTCATTTCACTCCCAGCCTACCATTTCTTAAAACTCAGTTTCCATAATTTATACTCAACCCTAAACTTTCAGCTTCTAAATCTGGCTGGTTGCCTTGGTACTAGACTGAGGGAGGACTGAATGCAATGAGATGAGGTCTGCTCCATCTATTAGGCAGGTCACTGCAGGACACAGGGATCTCCAAACTCTTGAGTGGAGGGTGATTCATTCTCTGTTGAAGAATCTTCCATTTCTTCCTTTAGCTGGTTCAGGAAGTCTCTGCTTTCACTGGGGGGCAGGTTACTCAGGAAGTATGGAGGAGCCAACTCCACCAATCTGACAGAGAGCATAATTAGATGATTTCTGTATATTCTCATAATGCAGGTTTTAAAACTTCTCATATCCACAAACCCTGCCATCTCAAATCATGTTACTATAAACAGTTATGATCCCCTCTTCTTCTTAAGGCTCTCTAACTCCCAGCTATAATTTTGGCCCCAGAAAGGGAATGTGCAGTATAGGAGGAATGTCAGTAAACTCACAGCTGTGGTTGAATCTCAGAAACAATGGAAAGGCAGTTATCTTTGGAAATGGAGAAATTGTGGTAAAGAACCCACAGTGGGGGCCTGGCTGGAGCCCGACGGCTTCGGTAGCAGCAGTATGGGGAGAGCTGGGCCACATGCTTATGGGTTAGGAGCAGGTAATTTCCAGTTCCATCTGTGTCTTGGGCCACCTCATTGGAAGGCAAAAAAATTGAAGGAATAAGTTAGGGAGGATAGACAAATAGTAGAAAAAAGTAAAGGGGATTGAGAAAGAATTAGCAGGGCTGGTAAGAGTATTAAAAGTAAAGCATTAACTCTAGATATTATAGTCCCTAACATACCATACGGCATTTCCATGGCTCCCTGTATCCCAAAGCCTCAAAGGAAGTTTCTTCTGGTTCTAAAATATCCTCTGAATGGCCACCTGGATCCCAGTTTTAGAGGTGGCATACCAACATTTGGTTTCTCTGCCATCTGCTTCTTTTATGATCTCAACTCTTTCCCCTAACCTTAAGGAAGTATCCAGACATCAATGCTTTCTGAAGGTCTCTGCGATTCTTCTCAGAGCCAAAGGCTGGCGGGGACAAGGGAAGTTCAACTTGTTGCATAAGTTCTAGGAGTTCTCCTCGAAGTTTCTGGGCTTGGCACAGTGCTGCCCAGTTTAGGCCCCGGGCCTGGCACCAAGCCTTGTCTGCTCCATCTAGGAGAGGAAAGGGACCAGGGACAACTGAAGTCCTTATGATTCTCCCAGAGAACCCAACCCTTGGCCTACAGTCCTCCTCTCTTTCTGGGCATAGAGATCTGTCAGCTGGTTGCACAACACTTCCCCTTTGGAAAATCTGGGATTTTATAAGAGAATGCAGACTGGGCCACTCACTCTGTACAAAGGCTTCATACACCTGGATCAAAGAACTGTGATCACCATCTGCATGTTCCAGGGCCCGACGCAACGCAGCTTCTTCTGCACAGAGTGGAGGATGGGTAAACCCAGGAGCAGCTGGAGGTAGAAAAGAGGAAGGTTGTTTGGGGGAACGAGAAAGGATAGCAGAACAGGTAGAATGGTGAAAAGGTAGAAATGTTACTTTAGAAACTTGATTCAAAAGGCATTTGCCCTGGCTGGTGTGGCTCAGTGGGTTGAGCCCTGAACTGCGAACTGAAAGATCGCAGGTTTGGTTCCCAGGTAGGGCACATGCCTGGGTTTCAGTCCAGGCCCCTGGTTGGGGGCATGCCAGAGACAACCAATCAATATTTCTGTTACACATCAACGTTTCTCTCCCTCTCTTTCTCCCTTCCTTCTCCTCTAACATAAATGAATAAATTCTTTTAAAAATGGTGCCTTAAGAAAAAAGACATTGATAACTTCTGTGTGCTAAGCACTTTATTAGACATTGAAGATAGAGAAAAGACAGCCTCTGTCCTCAGGAAGCCTGGAGAGAGAGACTCACAAGCAAGCAAACTTGATGAGCATGCTAGGTATGTAATGTAGGCCAATGTTTGTATATAAAGTTTAGCAGGAATTAGCTCAGTGGAGAAGGGATAGAGAGAGGGTTCTAGACAGTTGGAACAGCGAGGTGCTAGCATGGCATGAACTGCAAGCACCTAGTTTGGGTGGGTGAAAAGGCATGTATGGCAGTTACAGGAGATAAAGCTGGGGAGGTAGGTATGGGCCAGATCATGAGAGGCTGGATGTGCCCGGCAAATGAGTTTTACATTCTGTCTGGAAAATAAAGAACAGCTGTTGAAGAAGAGTTTTTAAATAAGAGAGTCCAGTGTTTGAAGAAGTTCACATGACTAATTAGGAGGCTATTATATAAGAATCCAACTGAGCAGAGATGAGACCTGACATTGGCACTGACAGTGAGTATGGAGAGGAGCAATTAACCTAAAAAACTTAGGAGATAAAAATGTAAGAACCTGGAGAAAGGTTAATGTAGAATGATGGTAATGGAGCAGAGATGATGGTGTGATTTTGTGATGGTGATGGTGAGAAGGTTAAGAAAGTGGTCAAGTTTAGTTCTAGGCTGAAATACTGAGAACTATTCTGCTAGAGATGTCCATCAGGAATTGGATATAAAAATCTAAGGTTCAGAAGAATAGTACTGACAGGGAGATACAATGTTTAGAAATTGTAAGTGTGAAAGCGGCTCTTCAGACCACAGATGTGGATGACTTGCTTAGAGAGTTCAGGGAATGAGCAGATAAAAGGGGAAAGACTACAAAACTCAGGTTTAATTTACAGTGGATGAGCAGGAGATGAAGAACCCAAGTAAGAGACTAAGGGAATGACCAGCAAGTTAGAATAAAAAACCAGGAGAAACAGTCACAGAAGCTTAGCAGGGGCAGCTTCAAAGTGGGAGTGTTGGACATTCTGAAGTGTCAAAAGAAAGTCATGACTAAGGGCTCAGAAGTGTTCATTGGGTTAAGTCTTTGTGGACCTGAAGCAGGAATATGGTGGGTGAAGAATACACTAGATGGAATAGGATAGCAATTATAATGTCTAGCTGAAGGGGAGTATAGGGCTGAGAAAGAGGATTGTAGAGTTTCAGTAATAACAGATAGGAGAGATTTCAGCACGTTGAGAGGAAGAATCAGCAGAAGGAAATGGCTAAAAAGACAGGAAAGGGATAACTAATTAAACCTGGCTCTGTAGGCACTGTTAGAGGTATACACTGGAGGCCAGGGGAAAGGGCTAGCCTTCAGAACATCAAAACACCAAGGGGAAGGACTGAAGTTGGGGAAAGAGCCAGGGAGAGAGGTGAGTTATACCAGTAAGCATGGCAGCGAGGGTGAGCATCTCATCCACACAGTCAAACTCGCACGAGGCCAGCAGGGCTTTAGCCAACTCAGGGGGCAGGGGGAACTCTGACAGGATGATACCCAGGTCTGACAGGCCCCCGTTATCATCCAGGGCTGCCAGATAGTCTAAGTCTTCCAGGGCCTGCATCAGTGCTTCTGGAGCTGGTGAGGAAATAGGGCTTATAGATCAGACAGTCTCAGAACCTGATGGTCAGAGAGCAGGGCTTGGGCAGGAGGGGTGCTCACCAGGCCGTTCCAGGAAGTGACACTCCCCTGGCTCTGCAATCTGTCTCCTCTTTAGCAGTAGTACCAGGGAGCTCAAATTCTCCTCACACACCCTGGGTTGGGGCAATGGGGGAGCTTCTAGGTCTTGGAAGGACTTAGGGTACAGACAGAGGCAGGACCCTGAGGGAAAAAAGACCTGGGAAAGATCACTGTAGCTTTCTCAGGGCTCTTGTGTTGGTGACTTTTTCATGGTTGATCTCAGTGAGGGCAAAGGTTCTTACCTGGGGGGGCCCCTCTTGCCCGAACTTGTCTTGCTTCAGCCTGACACTTGCTGATTGGCCTCAACACTTGGGATTCTGCTCGGATTTGAGGGTTGTACACCTGTCACCACCCCCAACCAAGGCCAAGACAGATTAGAGCAGGCCATTTATATCCTTAGTCCCCACACCCACTCGCCTCTGTCACTCACACTTCGAAGTTCCAGTCCTGAGTCAATGACATGTCGAATGGAAGGGATGGAGAAGGAGAAGTCAGCCAGCCAGTGAGTGACCACGACCTTTCGGGCACCTGAGTCTATGTCCGCGTACACAGCCTGAACAGCCTGACCACAGCCCGGGTGCAGGGGCAGCACCTGTGGTGGAGGCCCTTGGAGAACCAAGGTCCCTACCTCCCTGGACAAAGATTCACAGCACAGGGATATTTCCTGAGGAAAGGGGTGTGGCGTTAGGGCAGTTCTCACTTTTTTGGTTCATACCCCCTTTGAAAAACTTATTAAAGCCATGGCCCTTCACTCTGAAAAAATGCACATACTTATAAAGTTGGGGGGAATTCACTGAACCACAAATCTCTGCATGAGACAGATCAAAAGAGGATGGTAGACCTCTTCACCCTGAAATCATTGAGTTTCCCTTCAGGACCCCAACTGAGTGAATACAATTCCAGTGCTCCCCCATCCCCACCCTGCCGGAAGGCAGTGTAAGGAGCACCTCCTTTTGCAGTCTTTTTTTTTTTTTTTTTTACCTCCTCACTGGGCAGGTACACTAGCACATCTCCTGGAGCTTCCTTTCGACATAATTCAAGCACAGCCTGGCAGGCAGCTTCCACTCGATCGGTAGGGACGGTGTCCATGTAGATGGGAATGGGGCACCTACCAGGCCCTCTGGGTACATGTACAATAGGAGGATTGTCCCAGAAGGCTTGGAGCTTAGGTTCAAGGGCTGGGTCGGTAACCACGACCACTCTGGGGTCCCCTGGAAGGTCCCCCAGATTGGCATCTCGCAGCAACCCCTGGAGCAAATCTGAGGCCACTGACCGCTCCTGAACCTCATCCAGCACCAGCACATCCCAGGCTCCAATGCCCCGGGTTGAGGCCAACTCCTGAAGAAGCAGCCTGTCCCAGCAAAACCTGTTGACATTGGCAGTGGGCAGGGGAGTCAACAGGGAAGTCAGTGTGGATATTGACCAGCCCAAGAAGTCCAGGGCAGCTGACCCCCAAGGACCCTAGATATTGAGAGTTAAGGTCAGGAAAAAGACTATGACTGAAGTCCTGAGTCTGTGGACCCTTAACAGTGACTCACACCTCCCTGACTGATGTCATTGTTCAGACGTTATACTCCAGCTGGGAAGATGAGACTTGTAATGAGGGTGAGGGTGGATGACGGAGGTCCAGGCTGGGGTTAAAGAGCTTAATTTAGCATTGCATAATATAGGATTTAAAGGGTGAGCTGAGCAGCACATACACTAAAATTGGAACGGCACAGAGATTTGCATGGCCACTGTGCAAGGACAACATGGAAATTCGTGAAATGTTTCCTATTTTAAAAAAGGCAGGGAGAAGGCGAGCTGGGTTGAGAGAGCGTATGGTGAGATGTCATAGGACTAGGCTTGTTTCTATTGGGTGTGGGGAATTAATCAGGCTTGCAGAAGGCCTCACCTGAGCAGGGTATGGGGCCCGGTGCAGTCCTCCTGAGGGATGGTGTATCCAACCTCATGACCCAGGGTCAGGTCCATCTCATCAGCAACCTGCAGGGCCAGGCTCAGGGCTGCCAGAGGGTAGGGCTGAGTGACAGTTACCTGGCCCTTCTGGAATCCCCTGGCCAGCGCAAATTCTGCACACCACTGAGGGATCTGGGATAGGGGTCCGGAAGGACAACCAGCCATTAAAACGCAGGACTTCCATCAGAATTGCAAGGGGAACTATGGCCAGTTTAATCTCTCCTTATTTGGGGGTATGCCCTCAGCATCCTAGGTCCAGCCTAACCCAACTCCCTTTGCCTACTTCCCCCATAACCCCTGGCAGTTTAATACCCCCTTGCCCAGGGAAGGGGCAGTTCCCTAACCCCTCCCCTTGTCCCCTCCTAGAATCCAACCTTCCACCCCTGACCTGGGTGCTCTTGCCAGAGCCAGGCTCCCCAGACACCAGCACAATTCCACTGGGGCTACTCTCCAATTGCTCCAAGAAGATAAAGCGAGCAGCCCAGATGGGTAAGGCTCGGCGCTGCTGAAGCAGTTCATAGTAGCGAGAAGAGAAGGGGAGCCCGTCAAAGGGGTTCACAGCCAGTTCAGACTCCTCAGGGCTCAGGCCAGACTCTTCTGCCAGCCCAAGAAGCTGAGAGGCCATGGTAGCTCACTGGTAGAACCTACAGAAGGCAGGGCAGTCATTAAGGCTTCATACTGTCTTCCCTTCTCAGCCCTGACCCCTAACTTGTACCCTCAGCTGATAATGCACAGGGTTCCATCCTTCCCAGCACTTCTTGCCTGCCAGAAAGTAGTGGAGACTTGGAATCTCCAAATAAGTGACTATCAAAAATGGATTATTACCCTGTACTCAGGCAGAAAAAAATCCTGGACTAACATAGGGGCCCTCAGGGGCAGGAGGAATTATGAGACCTGAGGGAAGGAACCCAAGGGAAAAGGAGCGAGAATAAGAGGAGGCAGCATGAATGGGGGAGTAGGGCCACAAGGATCCTGGATTCAAACCTGCTTGCAGCTCTGAGATGTGTCTGAATGGCAGCCAGCTTCAGAACCACCAGGCCAGTTGCCACCAACCTTGACCAGTGTGAAGTACAAAGGTAAGTTCCGGCTCCACCCTGGGGCTTGGCTCAAATGCAATTCTGAAGTCTACTTTTGGGGGTGGAGCCGTTTGCTCCACCTTATTTAATTGACCTAATCCAGAGCCTATGGAAAGAGGTTCTAGCCACCACACTGAGCATGTATGACCTCTATATAGACACTATGTATGTGAAAGGCATCCTGGGACTTGTATTTTTTTTAAAACAACTTTACTTATTTATTTTTAGAGAGTAGGGAGAGAAACCTCAGTTGATTGCCTCTTGTAGGCACCCCATCTGGAGATCGAACCAGCAATCCAGGAATGTGCCTGGATCAGTGATTGAACTGGCAACCCCTCACTTTGTAGGGCAACATCCAACCAAGATACACCGGTGGTCAGGGCCTGGGACTTGTAGTTTTGCAGCTGTTTCTTCAAAACCTGGGCATAACACCCCAGTTATATCCAGTTGCTGCTAGATCTTCAGTTCAGTTACACTTTCTTAACATCACTCATCTCTTGACACGAAGAGGTGATTTCCAACAGTTCTCACCACCCTCCACAAACCTACAAGGACAACCTCCTCCCCGTTCCCCACACTGAGAAAAAAGGAATAATCTGCTTAGGGAACTTTTTAGACCCAGAGAGGCAACAGAGACCTTGCATGAAAACCCTGAATTTAATGTGATAGTGGGGGTAGCCCCATCTCTCCCTTTCTACCACCCACCCATCAGGCCTGTTGGGAGTTGGGTGAGGGCTGCCCCAGTCTCCGGCCTGCGGCTCTGGGTGCATCCTGTACTCAGTCAGCCTCCTGGGCCTGTCTCTCTGTGAATCTCCTGTGGGACACAGGGAAAAGACATTGTGTGGGTTTTGCAATATTACATATTAGTTCCATAATTAGCTCCCTTGTTCAATCTGTGCCTTCCTACCCATTGTCCTCTAAGCCCCTCACCTTCTTGCGTATTCATACAGTGCCTGCTTGCGTTCCTGTAGGCTTTCCTGCCGGGCCCAGGAGGACTTGGCAAATGTTAGGGCTGTGGGCTGAGGGGTCACCGAGCCAGAGCTGGGAAACTGAGGTGATCACAATGTCAGAAGGCTTGCGAAGTCATCATCACTAAACACGCACCGAATGCCTACTTTGCAAAAGAGGCACTGTGCTAGGGTCTCAGGATCAAACATGAGACATCAGGGATAGGGAGTATGTAGATTGCCCCCATCCCATCCTAAGTCTTGGATCTGACCATTCCTTAGGTCTCACCTTAGGGGTAGAGGCTGTGGGAAGGGACTGGGTCCCCTCAGTGATGTCTTCAGGTATGAAAGCTACAGCTCCCTCAAGTAGATTGGTGATGGTCAAATCTACACATCCAGTCCTGGCTGGGGAGAAGGGAAGAGAGGAGAAGGGATCTCTTTCTCTGCTCACCATTTCCCCTCACCATCCATTTTCATTTTTGTGCATGTCTTTCTGTGACAAGGCTACCCTTTCCCATACCCAGGTCTCTCTGGATGATACCCAGTGGCACATGGGGTAAAACCTCCTTGACTCTCTGAGCCAGAGTTGTCAGCTGCACATCAGGAGAAGGACCAGAGGAGGGAAGGAAAGACGATTGGGCTGCAAAAATGAAATCCAAAATATGATAAGTAGAGAATAAGGAGGAAGGAGAGACTGACCAGCACAGGAATAGGAAGGGAATCACAAAAGGCTTCAAAAAAACAAAACAACAAAACAAAAAGTTTTGTGTACAGAAACTACACACCTGACTGGGGGCGCAATCTGGGGTGTCTTTGTCGTTTCATGTGCTCTGCTTTGTCTGCTGGAGTGAGTCGTGTCCCTGTCTGGCCCAATTCTTTGGCCACCAGCTAGGGAGGATTGGAAGGTTAGGAGCGTCAAAGTCTCAAGCCTCCTCCCTTTCTGCCTAAGGGAAAACCCCGCCTCCACCCTGCCTGTGTACCCTACCACCTGTTGTACACGGAGGGCGAATTCCTCATTCCCCTCCCCTGGCTGGCGATGAACAGGACGGAGCCACCTGCAAAAAACAAGCCAGGGCCATGTTGGGAGCGCCAGGGGTAGGTTGTCACCATTTCCCTACTACAATATCTCTTTCCATGGAACAGTGAGGGTGAGGGTGGAGAGAGAGTATGTATTTTGTACTGCATCTGTGTTGGAACTTTAACATTAAAAGATCTACAAATGGACAGGCAGAGGCAACTACTTTCTTGGCCTTAAGGTAAGCTTTTCCCAGCCACCAAAAAGTAAGGACAGTTAGTACCTTACTTGATACACCGTGAAAGGGACGAATAGTGACCATAGCAGTTCTGAGATCCAGGAGGCATCTGACACAGTCTAAGGAGGCATAGAGATCTAGGTCAGGACCCAGGGGTGGGAAACTTCCCTTCATGCCCCAAAGATTCCCTATCCAACACGCACTTACCACAGAGACTAGGGGTCTCTGGACTCGAAGGGTAAGAGGCTGTACCACATCCTGGATAGAAAATGGCCAAGAACTAGAAGAAGGAGGAGAGTAGAATGGAATGCCTGTCAGCCCAGTCAACAAGCTCATACCTGACTTAAAACAGAAAACTGTCTAACTGCCCAAGTAAATAAACAGGGAATTAAGGAGATTCAGAGGAAAGAACCAAAAGGTGGACAGACAGGAAATGAACTAGGAATAGAGGGATTAGGGCTGAAGAAGGCTGTGGAAACCTAAGGGTCCCCAAGCCTGACTTGACCACCTGCGCATTTGAGGGCCAATACCTGTGCTCACCCACCTGAAGTGCAGGAGCCCCTCCCGGCCATTGGTGGCCTCTTCCTCGGGGAATAGCAGCAGATGGGTGGGGGGAAGCCTCGTGGAAGCACAGAATCTCTTGAGTGACTCCACCAACTCCCCCCGCCCATCCATCTCCATGAAGCCCCGAGACCAGCACACAAAGCTGGGGGGACTATTGAGTAGAGGCTGGGAACAGGGAAGACAGAAAGCAAGAAGAAAAGTGTTGGGAAGTGATAAAACTGACGAATGGGGTACAGAAGCGGGGTTAGGGGAAAGGCTCGCGGCCTCCAAGGGGAAAACGGGGCGGGCAGAGGGTGGCCTTGAGCTGGGCCCAGGGGAATGCCCGCGGCGCACTCGTCCTCGTCTCCCCACTCACGGTGCTACAACTGGTGAGCAGGTTGACTATGTTGTGGTCGAAAGGTGTCACGTGGTTGGAAATGAGGACCCTGACGCGGTGATCCCGGAGTCCGGAGTCCTCCTGCCGGGCCACGAGCCCCAGGACGGCACACATGGTCCGCACCACGAACCTGAGAACGCAGGCTGTGGTGACTGCACCGCCTCTCGCTGGACTCAGCCCTGACCCTCCCCAAGCACCTGGGTAGGAACCTGCGAAAGACGCTGTCTGGCAGCGCGCAGCTGACGAGGAAGACGTGGATCCCAAGGAAGAGGCGCAGGACGAGGAGGCAGAACCCGACGGGCGCGTAGAGCAGGAGTGCGAGGAGCAGGAAGCCGTCACCTGGAAGCCTGGGGGCGAGACGCTGGGTGATCGAGAGCTGAAGGCGGAGTGGACGCGGCAGCGGGCCTCTCCTAGTCTGAGTTCTTACCGGTGCGAGTCAAAGAGCCGCTCCGGCCCCGGCGCCGGCGGAGGGTCCATCGCGGCTGCTTTAGAGGTGTCCAGCTTCTGCCACAGCCGCCATCTTCGCGACCCGCCGCAGGGGCTCCTGGGAAGGCGGAATCTCCGGCCCTAGGCCCAGGGTTCCGGGACCGAAATTCTGAGGCGCCCCGGAAGGGCTACAGCCCCAGCATGCCTCGCGGGCCCTCGAGCCACCTCAGATATCGCGTCCCGCAGGGACCACAATTACCAGCAATCACGGGGCGGGGTCGGCCTCCTGGAATCCTGGTCCCGGCATGCACTTCTGGAGGACTGCAGATACCAGCGTGCCCCGCGTCTCGCGGTCCACAAGCTCAAGTGCAGGGCACCGCCTCTGTGTAGGGCGGGCGAGGAGGCAGCCGAGGCGGAGCTGATGGCTGCACTGAGGGCGGGGCGGAGTTCCTGCTGGAGCCTTCGGGGATGCCGAGCTTTTGGGGGGTTTCTTTGGGGAAGGGCACCCCTGTTGACCCCTGACCTCCGGGCCGTGGTGACGTCAGGACCTCCCGACCCTCGGGCTGGAGTGACTTACGGGACTCCGGGTCTCCTGGCCAAATTCTCAGTGGGGGTTCCTGGACCGCGAGCATGTCTGACATCGGGGGCTTCGGATTCTCGAGCATGGCCGACTGCAGGAACGCCGGATCCTCAGAGCCGGGAGGACTCAGGGACCCCTGGAGCGCGTCCGCGCACGTGGCTGGCTGTGGCCCTGGGCGCTGGGGGGGCAGCGCTGCTGCTGTTGTGGGGCTGGGGGCGGGGTCCCCCGGCAGTCCTCGCCTCTGTCCTTGGCTCGCCGCCCACCTCTCCCCGGAGCCAGTACAACTTCATTGCAGACGTGGTGGAGAAGACGGCCCCTGCCGTGGTTTATATCGAGATCCTGGGCCGGTAACGGTGGGGTGGACCGGGAAGTCCCGAAGTCGCGGGCCCGAGGGCGGGGGAGCAGGAGGAGTGCGACCTCCTCACGCCTCACACCCGTGCTTTCCCCCCATTCCAGGCACCCGTTCTCGGGTCGCGAAGTCCCCATCTCGAATGGCTCAGGGTTCGTGGTGGCTGCGGACGGGCTCATCGTTACCAATGCCCATGTGGTGGCTGATCGGCGCCGAGTGCGTGTGAGGCTGCCTAGCGGGGACACGTATGAAGCCACGGTCACAGCTGTGGATCCGGTGGCAGATATCGCCACACTGAGAATTCAGACCAAGGTGGGGGTCCGGACAAGCCAGATGTGGTAGGGGCCCCGCGTTTGCTCGCGTCCCCAGATGAATGGTCCCTTGTACCCGTTCTCCTCTAGGAGCCCCTCCCCACACTGCCGCTGGGGCGCTCCGCTGATGTCAGGCAAGGGGAGTTTGTGGTTGCCATGGGAAGTCCTTTTGCGCTGCAGAACACAATCACATCCGGCATCGTCAGCTCTGTTCAGCGTCCAGCCAGAGACCTGGGCCTCCCGCAAACCAATGTGGAATATATCCAGACTGATGCAGCTATTGATGTGCGTACTGATATGGGGAAAATGGCAGTCTAGGTTGAGGGAGGGAGAGAGGCTTTGTGGTGCCGGCACCAAGTGTGATAAAAGGTGGATGAATTTACACTGTATGGAGGTTGAGGTACGAAAATGTAGAATTTGCAGAAAATGCCTACATTCTGGTATGCCCGCAGGCATAGAATCTCTGGATTTCTTCCATATATTTTCCTTGTCCTGCAGTTTGGAAATTCTGGAGGTCCCCTGGTTAACCTGGTGAGTGGGACATCCTTCTTTCCAAGAATCCCTGCCCCAGGTCAGTGTGGGAAGTGGTGGGCTTTTCCCTAATTCAATGAGGTTCGGTCAAGTTTCTGAACAGTTCCTTGTTAGCTACCTCCTAGAACACAACAAGACCTCCCCAATTCCCCAGTACTCTGGCTATTCTTGTTTAGGTTCCGCCATCTCCTATTTATTTGGGCTAGGGAATGGTTGACTCTCCCTGCAGGATGGAGAGGTGATCGGAGTGAATACCATGAAGGTCACAGCTGGAATCTCCTTTGCTATCCCTTCTGATCGACTTCGAGAGTTTCTGCATCGTGGGGAAAAGAAAAGTGAGCCTGGCTCAAGGGGGGGGGGGGGGCATCATTGGGCCTTGTTGGAGAAGAGTCTATGGGGAGGAGAGGGGAACGGAAGGATGTAGCTGGGTGGGCTCATTTGTCTCTTTATCATAGATTCCTGGTTTGGAATCAGTGGGTCCAAGCGCCGCTACATTGGGGTAATGATGTTGACCTTGACTCCCAGGTATGATTGTTAGGGGTCGTGATCTGTAGGACCTCCATTGGTGGGCAGATGGCACTTCTGTTGAGCTTTGTTCTCTTTTGTATCTTTATTTATGGTGAACTGCCTCACACTTGGAGCTATTAGAAGAGCTGTTCTGTCTCATCCTCTTGACTTTCTTACCCTGTTCCATTTTGCACAACTGTCACCATATTGACTTCATCCCATTACTGTTTTGATTTAAAACCTTCACTCTATTAATCTCATGTTTAGGGGCCATTTTCCATTTTTCCAGACCTGGCTTCCTACATGACTATAATCTGTTCCAGCCAACCTAATTCTCTGTTGCAGGCTTTTATTTATGTTATTTATTTTTTTGTAGTTAAATATCAGGCCCATCCTTCTAGGCTTAGCTTAAGTTCTCCTTAAAGCTTAGGATTCTAGAATGAAATTAGCGCTATTCATTTAACATTATGTGTTACGTGGAATTAGGTACCTTTGCTATGCAAGTCCTACTTCTCTAACTACGAGATGGCAGAAAGTAAATTGCCTTTGTATCTGGAGTACCTAGTGCATTCTCTATCCATGCAGTTACCAATGAATTGGTAAGATTTAAGGTGAACTCAAAATGGGGAGGACACCTTGGTGTGAGTAACAGGGTGATCTGTGTTCTTTCAGCATCCTTGCTGAACTACAGCTTCGAGAACCAAGCTTTCCTGATGTTCAGCATGGTGTGCTCATCCATAAAGTCATCCTGGACTCCCCTGCGCACCGGTGAGGGAGAGACCGCTGCGAGGTGGAGATGGGTGAGGTGTGTGTGTACCCTTGAACTGGGCTATCTACTCCCGCCTTTCTCTCTGTCCACCTTTTGCCATAGGGCTGGTCTGCGGCCAGGTGATGTGATCTTGGCCATTGGGGAGCAGCTGGTACAGAATGCTGAAGATATTTATGAAGCTGTTCGAACCCAATCCCAGCTAGCAGTACGGATTCGGCGAGGACCAGAAACACTGACTTTATATGTGACTCCTGAAGTCACAGAATGAATGGAGCAGCAAGATTATGAGACTCTTGCTCTGATTTCCACTTGCTTTCCTGGTTTAGGCTGTGAGGGCACCTGGACAGAGGATTAAATGAACCAGTCGGGGGCAGGTCCCTCCAACCACCAGCATCAATCCCTGGGCTCGGAGGAATCACAAAAACACTTTTTATATAAAATAAAATTATACCTAGCAACATGTTATAGTCAAAAATGAGGGAGGGGAGTGCTGATCTTCTCTCCCACGAAAAGGCTAGAGGTAAAGCTGTATTGTCCCCCAAACTGAGGGGATATACTGGAGCTGACCATCCTGACCTCCCTATTCAAGAAAATGAGCCGCTGCTATCAGTTGTTCCTGACCAGTTAATCAGGTGCTGCTCTTTTGTGGTGAGCTTAGCTCAGTGCTGGGCCTAGGAGCCAGGATTCTCCATGCTTGGCCACAGATCTGGACAGCTGGCCTAAGAAAGAGGGTGGTAACTTCTGCTTGACAGCTCCACATCCGTAACGCACACTGGATGAGTGTGGTGGGCCTGCTGACATCAGGGATTCCTTGGTAAGCTCCTGAGGTAATGGCAGCCTCAGACCCCTACCATTAGGGGCCAGTGGTGGTTTGAAGAGGTGGGCATTGGCACCTTAAATGATCTGGTTGCTGGTCTGGCCAGGGTAGCGCTCGAACCTCTTATTGGCCTCTTCACTGAAGGCATCACCTGTAAAGTGAATGGGTGGTTTGGGCAGGAAAACAGATCCATTGTGGGCAAGGGTGGGTAGAAGTGGAGAGGCTGGAAGATCCAAAGGCAGGTGAGAAGGCAAACAGCTTAGGGAGAAGAGAGTGAAGGCCTTTCCCTCCCATCCCCCCAGTCTTTCTGGGCTGCTCTTCCCACCACATACCAATGTGGCAGTTGTGCACCCAAATGCGATGTCCATCATATTTGCAGTTACATTTCATTGCATTGTTGGTGAAGTCACTCTCTGCTACTTCAAAATTGGGGTTGATGACAACCTATGAGTGGGAGAAAGGCAACATAGTTTAAAGATGTTTTGAATAAACCTTCCCACTTGCTAGCAGGACATCTTCGACCACAGGCACCTGCAGAATGTAGTTTCCTGGCTTCACATCTGTGATATCAATCCACTGACAGTCAATGTCGTGTCGGTAGAGATCCCAGCAACCTACGGTGATGCCTTGCTCTCCAAAGTTGGCACACTCGTACCTCTTGGAGACATCTGAAGGGATTAGCGTGGCATATATCAGTGTGAGGCAAGGTTGTGAGATGGAGGTACTCTAGTCCATTCTAGGCCCCAACTCACCCTCCTGACACTCGGTGTCTTCTAGACAGAAGCTAGCTTTGTGGCCCTCAGCCACCTTGGTGCCATTGGGGGTCAGGATATCATAGTGAGTGAAGATGTCCATACTGTGGTAGTGCCTGTGGGGACAAGAGACAAGGGAATCTGTTTCCTTCCCTGCTCCCAGCAAGCTCACCCTATTCCCAGTGGCCTTGCTCTTCTACTTGACCCACTCACCCATGACACTCATGCCACACCCAGGAGTGGCGCCCAGCCTTGGGCCTGAAGTCAGCTCGTCCCAGGTTGTGAATCTGGGAGGAGAATCGGAGTAGACGGCGGTGGCCATAAGGCCAGTTGGCTGAGCGGGCCGAGCGGGCCAGGCAGTTCTCTTCCGCTGCACAGTACAGCATGTGCAGGGGCCGGTCCTCGATGTAGGCGGTCTCTTGCACCAGTGCTGAGTGCAGCAGCAGATCTGATGCAGCTGCACCCAGGAAGGAAGGGAAGTGTTAGCAGTGACACTACCAGGGACGTGTCCCTGCTGAAGAGTGGGGACTGATTCCAGTGCTTTCACTCTTACCCTCAGTAGAGTGTATATATAACGCTGTTTTTTTTTTTTTTTACAAGGAAGAAGTACCCCTCTAGATTATAGCCCTCTCTTTCTCAGAAAGGGATGGCCCAGAATCTCCCTTCCCTGGCTGGCTGTCCACTCACTCTCAGAACAGATGACTCCAGCAGTGAAACGGGCTTCTGTCCTCTTGCAGGCAACGTGGGTGCCGTGATGAGCACATTGGTCTAGGGACAGCTCAGTCCCTGTGCAGTGCACTCCACTCATCACTACCTCTGTTATATTCCCTGAGTCCCAGTACCAGGTCTCCTGGGGACACAGGCAGGTATTTCTGTGAGGCCCCACCATCCAGCTTCCTGGGCCAAAGGACTCATTTCCACAGTCCTCTGCCCCAAACACAGGCTTTGGAGGCAATAACCTTGGTTCCTCACCTGGTTCACTCTTCCCACTCACCTGCAGGCCATGGTTGGCATAGCCCAGTCCAAGTTGCCTACAGACCACCATGGCTTCCAGTGTCCCCCAGTCATCCCCACAGATGAGGCCCCAGCGGAGGGGCCCAGGTCCCCCTATTTGCACCTCAACTCGCCCTTCATGTCGGCTGCGGCCCCCACTGAGTCGGATCTGTAGTGACAGAAGGGAAGAGTTGGGAAAGCTTTTGGGGTGGGGTGATGTGAGTCTGTAGCAGGCACGTGGCTGAAGGGTGACTCAGAGGCACATAAAGGGCAAGCAGTGCTGGTGACAGGTGGGAGCTGCAGGATTGCAGGGGCCTAGGGCAGTGGTCTGGGAGCCATCACATTTCAGAGCGTGACCAGGATTGGATAAGATGGGAGATGCCTGAGCCAAGGTAGGAAGTATGACTGACTGACCTTGGTTGCTACCCCAGTATAGGGCAGGTAGCATCGGACTCCAGCATCCTGGCCATGGGAACAGTCCTCAGCTGTGATGTTCTTGTGGGGGCACTTCCAGAGGGAGGGTTCCTGTCCGGAGCATCGAACTTCGCTCAAATGAATGGCACCCATGCCTAAGGTCAAAGACCAAAGATCAGGAGATTGTAACTAGGCCTTCATTGTCTGTCTAGGGGTCTCCTTCTTCCCAAGGATTGTATCCTCCCAGGAGTGTGTACATCTTCCTTCCCCGATCCTCCCAACTCCATCTCCCTCACCCTGCCCCATGCGGGCACCACTCAAAGCCTCTCGAGCACTCCCGAAGCCCAGCTCCCGACACACCACGCTGGCTGCCCGTAGGTCCCATTTGCGGTCACAGACTGTGCCCCATGTGCCAGCCTTCAGGACTTCCACCCGGCCCTCTCCAGGGTGGGCCCCACCCTTTAGACGCACTCGGGCCTATGGAGAAGAGAGTCCAGTGGCAGTGAATGGAAACATCAGCAGAGCTGAGCAGACCTGGAGATGAATAGTAGAAGGGATGGGGGGGAAGGGTCCAAGGTCTGTGGCCCACCCGCTGGAAGGTTCCTTTCTGTCCTTAAAGGTCAGGACTGTGCTTAGTCAGGGGTACCCAGGCTACGGGACTCTCTGCCTGGGGCAGGGAAGGTCATAGTCATTGTCTCACACACCTCCCCTTGAGGTTTCGACTGTTGCTTCTTCTGGCCACTGGACGTTGCGTAGAGAGGACCTGGCACACAACTCACCACCGCAGGGGCACCCCCAGGGCACCTGGTGGTGTCATTGGCACGATAGAACTCCAAGGAGCAGAGGGAGAGGTGGGCCTCTGTACCCACGCACGCCACCCCATGCAGACCATAGGAGTGTTGCTGTCGCTGGGCCAGCAGCCTGGGGGGATAGGAGTGGGAGCAGTAGGGTAAAACAAGGCCCCTGACTCTTTTCTCACAAACCTCCTCCCATTCCATGCCTCCACCATCCCTTAACTTTTCACAATCACTTTATCCCTCTCCTTCCCTCTTCTCTGCTACACTGCCTTCCAAAGAGACAAAGGGAATGGTGAGCGTCCAGGCTGAAAGAGCCTAGGTTACTCAGGCAGCAGGGTCTATTGGGACCTTCTGCTGCGGAAGAACCCTATGGCTCTGAAGATAACTAGTCTTGACTTGCCTGAGAGAACGTTGCTCCAAATGGTTTCAGACTGCTGACCCTAATAATGGAGGCTGAGGCCAAGGCTGCTGTGCAAAGAGAATGGGAAGCTAGGACTGCCCAGTGGGGAGAGATGGGCAGGAGGGGGCAGCTGGCAGGAACAGGAAGCCTGAATAGCCAGAGTATGCAGTTCTGTTGTGCTGAGAATGGAATAACTGAACGTCAGGATGCAAACGAGTGAGTAAATCTTGGGTTGAAATGGCTCCTTTGAGGCAAGTCAGACTTCTAGGCCAGAGTATGACAGGCAGTTATGGGAAGAACAGACCAGATGGGGGACACATGAAAGATGGACTGGTATATGTAGGGATGATGGTATACATAATGCAAGACAGACAAAAGTTAGAGGGACCACATGGCCAGAGAAGGAGAGTGAATATGCACAACAATGGTAAAAACATCCCAGACCTGAGTAAAGCTGTGTCTTTAACGAGTCTGGGCTTCTGCAATTTAAATGTAACAGACAGAATGTTCCATAGCCACCAGGGCAGGAAAATGGGACTAAACTAGGGATATTAAAGTTTTGAATCATTGCAGAGAGATGCTTGAGAGAACGAGGGGACTTATTTATCGACACCAATGGAATGAGAGATGCAGTGAGGCATGTGAAGTACATTCTTCCCAGGACAACTGGTTCAAGCCCAGAGAGGAGGGGAACCTGCTGAGGCCTAGTATTGGTGGAGTGGGCTTGTGAGGCTAGTTTGGCAGTGAATTATTACAGCAATGTGCCTCAGAGGAAGGAAGGAACACAACAACTTGAAGACATTGGCTAGGAAGGCAGAGAGAAGGACATGTTTATAAACACAGCAGAAAAAGAAAGCCTGAAGACTTGACAGAATACCTCTGGAAGCTCAGGATAAGTGGATTCTGAAGCTCAAAGAAATCAGGTCCTCTCCCAAAGTCCGGTTTGGCCAAAAATAAAAGTCAAAGAGGCCATCACAGGATAAAAGACATCTTTCTTCTGGACTCCCTCCTCCTCTTTCCCCACAACTAAAAAGTAAAAATGACAGTGTACACTTTAATGTGGGGGTCAGAAAACACCTGAACATGGCCACGTTGGGCAAAGATAACCCTAAGCTAAAAGGCACTACATAAACACCCCCAAATTCCAAGCCGTTTTGAAGCCATCAGAAAGAGGAGCTGGAGAATGAGGCTTACCAGCAGACCAGTGGGTGATCTGAGAACTCACTGAAGAAGGGGAGGGACACAATAGAAAAGATGAATTCTCTGTACCTCAGCCACTGTTGAAGAAGTTATCAGGGAGACTTTGCATGTGCAAATGGCCTTTGGAAGCCTAATGAGATGTAATCACAGGTTGGAAATTTTTCAGTCCCTTTGTGTTCCCTTTGAAGCAACCCAGAAGGAAAATTATGGATTGGGGAGCTTAATTGTGTCGATGGCACCAGAGAGAATCCCATTCCTGATTGAGTTTCCAGAGGAGATACCGAGTCTTACCTCGAGGTCAGTAGCACTTGTTTTTAAATATTAATCAAATAATAATCAAATAGGATGTAAATACCGACAACTTCTTAGGGGAGAGGCAAGCATGGAGCCTGAAAGGTAAAAGGGCTCAAGTTTCTACCAGAATTCACTGGGGGGGAATAAAGGAAGATGCAGAACAAGGGTAGTCAATGGATGAACTCCTATGGAGATTTTCAAGCATAATTCCCCAGAGACATAAGGGCAAGCCTTGCTTTACCGTTCAGTGATCACCTGGAAGGCGGTCTGTGATAGCTGTTGCTGCTCTCCCACCTCTTGGTGGAAGGCTCGTTTGCACCCCTTGCTGACCACAGCCCGATCCCAGGACTCGTGGCTAGGTGCTCCCTCTCCTGTCCACCCAGCCTGAACTTTATTTACCTCTTGACTGGCCCCCTGCCCACTCGGGGTTTGGGTTTGACTTTATGCTTGGTGATTGGTCTGAAAAAAGGAGAAAGAAATTAGTGGAAGTAGGGGTTAGGTACATGGCCTAAGAAAGGCAGAGGGTGATTGCTTTCCCCATTTCCGGGAAGCACCCCCTATGCAGAGTGTGGAAAGGGGTCAAGAGAAGGCGGCCCAACTTGCCACAAACACTGACTGCTGCATGCCATTGAAGTGTATTTTAAGATCTTGTGCTGTTCTCTGGACTCATCAACAGTGATGAGAAATCTAATCACGTCAGTCCAGGTGGGTGAAGGGAGGGGATAAGAGGGAAATTAAGGCAGGAGAGAGAATGGGAATGTGGGTGAATTAAGGGAGGAGACGGAGGAAGGGGAGGAATCATGCAGGTGGTTCAGGCTACAGTCCAAGCTATTTGGGGGAGATATGAAGATGAGGAGGCTTCTCCTCAGCTATTCCTTCATTATTCTTTCCTGGGCTTCCTAAGATCAAAGCTTGCCCATTCGCATGCCTGCCCCTCCCCCTTCCAATGGCCATTTTGCAGTCATAGCCTAATTCATCAGCTTGGGTTTTGGGATGGACATGGATAGGCTGCCTTCCATCCATCCACCTCCTGAAGCCACAGGAGTGTGCAGGAGGTCCCGGGGCTCTTGCCCCATTACCTTCCAAGGGGCTTGGGGCGTCGGGCCGAGGCTTTGGCCGCTCGCTTCCTCAACTTTCTGTGAGGATAAGACAATAGATGAGTCAGGATCATTCCAGAACCAAGAGGGAAAGGCTCGTGCAGGTAGGACTGGGGGCAAGGTTTCTTTTCCTGGAATCAAAGGGTTCATGGTGGCAGGATGTTATAACATCACATACTCCCAAGACTGCCACTCACAGCTGTTTGGCGTGAGAAGCTCACGACCAGGTGGGCGAGCAGCAGTGAAGGGTAGGGGCTCAGGACTGCTAGAACCCCTATGGTAGGACCTGAAGAAATCAGGTTAGGCAGATGGGGGATAAGAATTCTTGGGTAGATATTAAGGCTAATCTAAACCTGAAGGAAGGGTTAAGGGAAAAGGTGTAAGTAGAGGGTGTTAGGATTGTTAGGCTGACCAGGTGAGGAGAGAGAACTGGCATGATCACATCTATGGAGGCGGACTCTCTTTATTCTTGAATGCTTTCTGGCTTCTAGGATTTCCAGGCCTGAGGCTAGTGAACCAGGACCAAGGACCAAGAGGAATATCTAACTTGGCTCTGGCTGGTGGCACAGTGGATAAGGTACTGGCTTGTGAACCCAAAAGTCTCTGGTTCGATTCCCAGCCAGGGCACATAACCAGGTTGCAAGCCAGGTCTCCAAGCCAGGTCTGTAGCGGGAGGCAGGTGAAAGGCAACCATATATTGATGTTTCGCTCCCTTTCTTCCTCCTTCTCTGCCCTTCTCTCTAAAAATAATGAATAAAATCTTAAAAAAAAAAAAAAAGCTGGTAATTTGGTTTGATTGGGCAATATGAAGCCAGGCTGCTTTTAGTATAACAGCACCTTTCCTACCCAAGATAAAGCCCATATGCTTTAGTCAGCCAAACTGAGCTCACCCCCTCAAACTTACTTCCAGGGAAATAAGTTCTAAAACCTTATTTCTTTTTAATTAGTTTAAGTATTTGAACTATTTTATTCTTCAAGAGGTTTCTGTAAATCTAATGTCTGGAAACTAGGTCTGTTTTTCTTATTCTCCCTTTGCTTTCAATGACTTTAATTTTGCCCCTTCTTTGTCCTGTCTAACTATGTACGAATGAGTGCATGTCCTATTTGTCTGTTCTTATAAGTTTATGTAATTCCCTGTTATCATCTTAGTTATCATTTCTTTGAACATGTCCTGCTCACTGTTTCTCCTGAAGAGTCATGTTTGGATACAGTGTGTGGTGTGAAGAGGCACTGATATTTTAACAGATAGATTGTAAGTAGGACGGAAGCTGTTGGCTATTTCCTGAGGATGTACTTAGTCTTTTTGCCAAAATATTCAATATGTCCAACATTGTCAGCAAAGAGCCTACAGTAGTTCTCAGGTCCCTTTTCTGGGACATTACTAAGAATTTAGAATCTTTCATCATATAGGTATAATGTAAAACTTTTCCCCCAAATGTGTTTAAAATAAAATACACTTGGCACTTTTCTTTTGCCTGTAACCCAGAGAGATCACCTTGATTTCCAGAGCAGTGCTCAGGAAGATGTAGTATTACTTAGAAATATAGAAGTACAGTAGTCTCCCCTAATCCATGAGAATGTCTCCTCCATCTGACCTGACCCCCACCCCCACTTCTCTGGATTTTTTCATTTATGATCACTGTACCTGAAAATGCTGGTCTGGATTTCTGTCTGGCTTGTGATCTCACCTCCTTTAAATCTGTTCTCAAATGAAGCCTTCTCAAAGAGGCCTTTGCTGACCACTTTATCTAAAACTGCAATCCCACTACCATTTCTTAACCCTTTCCCTGCTTTCTTTTTAATGATTACACTCTGTCATTCTTGCATTCTTATTTTCCAATTCTTCCCTAGTCCATGAGATCAGGAGTTTCTGTCTGTTTTGTTCACTGTTGAATCCCTACAGTCTACAACAGTCCTTGGAGCCCAGTAAGCACTTAATAAATCAATACTGAATGGACACCTCTCTGCACTTTTGTTTACGCTATCCTCTTCACTTGACAGGCTTGTCATTGAAATCATACTTATCTTTCAGAACCTGGTATTTGAATTAGGAAAGATAAAGAACAATCACAGGGAAAGAAATATCGTCCCAAGAAAATAAGAGTAGAGGAGCACAGCACGTAGATGTTTTAAAAACAGTTGTGTCTCTAGAGCAGATAAAGTGTATTTCTTGGGGCTAAAAGAAATTTCCGATGTGTTTCAGAGCCAAGGCAATGAAAATTTGATGAAGTATGGAAATATCTGGAAGGTGGGTAATATATTGACTTTCAAAAGAAGAGAATGGGTTCCTCAACTGACAGATAAGTAATACTCTAGAGTAAGTTATGAAATAGAAAGTTTGAGGAAAAATTATGGTGATCCTTAGAGGTCTGAAATGCTTTCAGTAAAAATTGACTCAGTCAAACCACCATGATTTTCTTTCTTGAACAGTTTACTAATCAGAAGGCTGGAGAAAGGCTATGAACATAGTATATCTGGGTTTACGCAAAGACTAACTATAATTCATTATAAGATTGTGAAATGTTGGCTACATCATTTGTAGTGTTCAGTTTGTTCCCAACTAGTTGAAAAATTTCACAACTAATGATTAAAGGTTCTATGCAAACCTAGAGGGAAGTTTCGTAAGAAGAGTCAGGATTTGGTTTTCAAGATTCCAACAATCTTAACAATTACTCTGATGAAGCCTGAAGACATAGCTATCTGTCTGTCTGCTAGAGGAGGCTGGGAAGGACACATGGAAAATAATGTCAAGATTCAAGATACTCTTATGGGATCATCATGGCTTTCAAAATGGTTTTTAAATGATGTAGCAAATCAATAAAGTTAACAGAGATTTAGGTTCAAATAGGCTGCTCTATCAAAGATAAGGGAAGACTTAAATTGGTTTTAGGTGATGATAATTCAGTATGAGCAGTGGGATGCTGCCTCAACAGAACAGCCATGCAAACTCTGGACACGCTTTCATCAGTTGAGCGTTCCCCTGATCAGTCCATGTCAGACCACGTCAGAAGTATGCCCTGTGGAAGGTCACCTAGATGTCAAGAGGTTTTTCTGCAAAACTGACCTAAGGAAATGCTGAAGAAAAGCATTTTTAGCCTGCAAAAGTAGACTATAGCGAGACTAAAGATCTCCACATTTCTCAAAATGACCAAATCAGATGCTCCAGGGAAGAGAGACGCTGTAGGCACAGAGCCAGTCCCCAGTGTGCTTTCTTATTCTAGTACACCGGTGCTCTCCCGGCAGGTGGAGGGCCGAAGGAGATTCTAGAACACATTCCTAGGAATCACTAGAGCTATACGGCTCACAGGGCTTCCGGCTGGCGGCAAGAACCCAGAGCGAAGCGCCCCCCGCCCTCTGGCCCTCAGGGATTGGCCCTAGGGCGGGGACACACCGTCCTGCGGGCGACACAGGGCCAGTTCCAGTTCTCATATCCCGGTCGCCCAGCCCTGTGCAGCCCACAACCGGGACCCGCCTGCGCACCGAACGTCATCCCCCTCTCCGAATTTGGACTCGGGATCCCTGCAGCCTCAGCGCGGTGACCTGAACAGCCCTCGGACCGCCGCTGGGCGCGGCCTAGAGTCGGTGTGAGCCGGAGCACGGGGTACTGCCTGCCAACCGCTGGCGTCACTGCACCGAAGCCCCACCCGTGGCTAGTCACCCCGCTCCCGCTTGGGACACTAGAGAGCAGGAGCCTCGCTTGTCCCCTTGCAGACTCTCCTGGAGGTGCACTTCTCGGTTCCACAGTCTTTCTCACCTCTCCACCCTTGAAACCGTTAATCCTTTCCCCCCACTATCCCAGAGCCTCCCACCCCCGCCCCCGTGCCTGGATCCTCTGGGAAGTCTCCCTCTCCCATTCTTTAGAGAGTGCCCCTCCACCAGCCGCGGCTGGTGGCACAGTGGATAAGGCGCCAGCCTGCGAACCCAAACGTCGCTCGCTCGATTCCCAGCCAGGGCAACATAACCAGGTTGCAAGCCAGGTCTCCAGCCAGGTTCTTAGCTGCAGGCAGGTGAAAGACAACCATACATTGATGTTTGCTTCCCTCTCTGCCTCTCTCCCTTCCCCTCTCTCTAAAAATAATAAATAAAATCTTAATATAAAATAAAATAAAAGGACACCCAAACACAGTGCTGTTTAGTGTTTCCAAGCACAAGAGAACTTTGATGTTCCTTACAGAGAAAATTGTGTATTAGATAAGCTTTCTTCAGGTATGAGATAATGTTGACCAAGCGTTCAATGTTAAGAAATCAATAATATGTACTAAATAAAGCACCTTTAAACACACACACACACACACACACACACACAAGAGTGCCCCTCCACCCAAACCTGCTCCACCCGCGCCCACACCCCCTCACCTGTAGAAAGCCGTGTTGACCCTCTTTTCGCTGGGGAAGCCCAGCATCCCGCAGACCACGTGGCTGTTGTGGGCGCTCCAGCCTTTGTCACACACTTTTGACCAGCCGTCCGGAAGCCTGATTTCGACCAGTCCCTCAGTCACAGGCAGGGGTCGCCTGCCCCGCCCAACTGCTGGTCTAAGTCGCACCTCCTCCACTTGCAGGTGATGCTCTACCTGAGCATAGGACCACAGCACAGGAAGGAATCACATGTCCTGCCACCCTTAAGGAACCCACATTGCGTGTGCTTTCTGCGAATCCAGGGGGGAGCAGGGCCTGAGACCGGGCTGAGAGAGAGGCACACCTCCCCCAGCGGTGTGTTGATTATCTGACAGGGCATATGGAGTCCCCTACTTTCTAGGATTTCCTCTAACCACATATAGCACCCCGTAGCCCTCTTTGCCTGCCACCCTGGCTGGGGTGTGAGTGTGAGTGTGTGTGTGTGTGTGTGTGTGTATTGCGGACCTCGATGACATTGGAGTCAGAGAAGCCAGGGAGGCGCTGGTCCTTGCAGATGACCCCAGCATCCTCGTCGTGGGTACAGTCACTGTTCCCCCACCCCCTGGAGGCACATTCAGTCACACTTCGTTCAGTCCCACTACAGCTCAGGTTGTCCAGCCAGATGCGGCCTGTGGAGGGAGAGATGAAGGGACAAAGAGGTTTAGAGAGGTAGGGAGGAGGGAGCTGGGGAGAGTAAGAATGGAGGCCTCAGACTTGGGCACAATGATTCCATTTTTCTGATAGGATAATGGGTGGGGAAGGGACAGGGGACCCTGGAGGGAGTAGGAAAGGATGCATGGGATGGATGGAAGGTTGATGATGATCTGGGGATAGTCAGGAGTTTGGTACAGTTAATAAAAAACCAAGGGTCAGCATTGAAACTTTGCTCAGTTCTTCCCTACTCAATGATAGTACATTCTTCAAGTATCTATTGTGTATTAGGCACCCTGTCATGGTGTGCACATCTGTGATCATTCTTAGAACAGAACTGACAGAAGATATTACCACCACTTGACATAAAGCAATGGGGGTTCAGAAAAGTGAAATAACTTGCCTAAGATGACACAACCAATGGGGCTTTAGGGGTTTAAGCCATTTGTGAGACTTGGAACTCTAAGATCTTTCACCTCAGCTTCACATTTTTCCCATGTGCTCACCTTGTTTGTATTTCCACCTTGCCCCTTGTTCTTCTCTCTGCCTGGACCTTACTGAAATGGCTGTCACTGACTTCCTTTCAGAATTGGGTGGACCCTCAAAGGTCACCTGTCTCAGCCATTGTGCAGGGACCCCTGGTGCCTATCCTGCCAGGACTTCCCCAGCTTCTGCTGAAGCACCAACAGCCTGCTCCACAAGGCCATGGAATCATTACAAAGTTCTTGTGACTATGACCTTCCCCTACCAGGTCTGATTCAGTCCTTGGATGCCACCCAAAAGAAATCCCTCAGCCACAGGCCTATCTTCATATTTGAAGACAACCACCATGTAATTGCTACCCAAGGCTTTTTCCTTTCCATATAAAAAAATCCCTGGTTTCTTCAGCTATTCCTCCTTGAAACTTGGCTTTAAATCTTTCACATTTAGTCCCTGATTGGGTGGCTCAGTTGGTTAGAGAGCCATCCTGATATGTCAAGGTTGCTCAATCCCCATATAAAGAATCAACCAATGAATGCATAACTAAGCAGAACAACAAATTGATGTTTCTCTTTCTCAGCTGTCTCTCCCTTCCCCTTTCTCTCTAAAATCAAGCAATACACATGTACACATTAAAAAAATCTTTCATATTTGGGCAGCTCTCTTCTGAAAGTATTTCCATTTTCTATTATGTCTTTTACGATATGGCATCTGGTGGTTCTGAAGTGATCTAGCCAGTTGGAATAGGGGTATGAGCAGCAGACCACACCAGCATCTGTCAATACCATTGTGGGCTCATAAAATGCAAGCACTCCTAGGCCTCAGGTGGAATTGCTCCTAAGTTCCTACTACCCACATTCATACTTGCCCTAGTCAGTTCCAGCTTGTTGGTTTCAGCTCTGGTCTAAAATATGACTTTGTCAGCTGTAGTATCTGTGATCTTGCCTGGCTTTGGGATATCCGAACATCATTTATCTGATCTCAGTTTCTCATGAAAGCAACTGTACTTTAACCATACAAGGCTCACTTTATCAGGGCTGTGTGCATGCATGGCTTTGAAGTATCATACTTCGTTCAACAGAAAAGAACTTATACATCATTTAGATTTTTTGCACATGGGACATCCAAGGCTTAGAGAAGGCATTGACCAGCCTAAGAGCAAACATCTCCGAGAATTAACTACGTTAGCTGGTTTGTCATCCATGGGTTTACTTGACACTGGCTATTCTTAGTGTCCTGTGTCCCTGTGGCTATGCCATCCTGATGGTTTCTCTCCCTGAGCTTAGGTCACACTTAGGCAATACCTAGGCTATACCTGGAGTAGTGCTCACCTATTCCAGGGCCATATTTGGCGCTATGGGTCCAGCCTGTGGCCTCTGTGAAGCCCAGCTCCCGGCAGAGGACATGAGCTGCCTGAAGTGTGAAGTCATCATCACAGATGGTGCCCCATTCACCAGCTCGCAGTATCTCCACACGGCCCTCGAAGGGCTTCCTGGGGAATCCAGCCAGCCGGAACCGCAGCCCTTGGCTCCCGGCCTTCTCAGGGGCCGTGGATGGGGATGGAGATCCTAGGCAGGAGCTGCATAGCAGGCACAGCAGCAACCCCCACAGGCTCCCCTGCCAGACACTGACAGGTCGCATGGCAGAGAAGGCCTGGGTGCCCCAGAGAGAGAGAGAGAGAGAGGCCAAGGTGTGTGTGTGTGTGAGAGAGAGAGAGAAAGAGAAAGAGAGGAGTCGTTAGAGGAAAAAAGACACTTTAAGACCAGAGACAGAGAAAGGGAAAGACAGGGACCAAGACAGTGAGAAAAACACACTAAATAGGGGCTGAAACACACAAGAAGGCACAGACTGAGAGACTCAGATTGAGGAGAGAGAGAAAAGGGAAGGGTGGGAGGGAGAGCCTCCCTTTTGTAGAGTAAAACTCCCACTATTAGTTGTTAATGTGTCACAATGACCTTCCCTTGTTCTATAATTATCACCTTCATTACTCCCACTCTACAACATAAGAGACCCAGAGATCAAAAGACAATGATTAGACACCAAGAGTCAGAGAATAATTGAGATAAAGAGATAGAGACTGAGCAAGGGACACAAAGAGGAGGACCCAGACAGACAGGATGTGAGAGGAAGGGAAATTGTGGGAACAAAAGGGAGACAAACAGAGGGACAGTAGAGAGAGATGATGTTGATGGGTAGAAGGTGATTGGAGAGAGCCAGGCACACAAAATCAGGGAATGGCTGAGAGATGCAGGCAACAGGTGAGGAGGAGAGGGACTGACAGGAGCCAAGAAGCAGAGGCCAGAGGGACCCAGATGTCCCTATTCAGCCAATCAGACAAAGGACAGACAGCTACTGATTGTGGAGAGAATCAGGCAAGGGGGTTTAGGGGACCCTCGGATCTAGGGTCCCATAAATGGGAGGCCAAACACAGAGCCCTATCTGGGCAGATTCTGGCAGAGAGCAGAGTCTAGAGTGTAGGAGAGCCCACTGCATGCCCTACCCAGCACACAGGCTCTCACATGCCCTGCAGGGTCAAGGGGCCCAGGAGGGCCAGGTCTCAAGCTGGGTAGGGGGGTGGGGTTGGGTTGTTTAAGCCTCTTGCCAATATCGCCACCACTGTCACCCGGCAACCGGAGGCCAGAGCACCATTCAGCTCCTCAGCCAAGGCCTTCCCTCTGTCTGGGGCTGAGAACAGCTCCTCTAAATGGGGCTTGGGGGCGGGGGGGGGGGGTGCCCAACATGCTTCCTCACATTCAGACAAACAACGCAACAGGGCAGCTTTGTTCTGGGGGCATTTTGGCTTGGGGGCCCAGGGGTCGGGCCTCACAGAGCATTGCTCAGCCTTAGGGCCCTCCCAGCTGCCCTATTTGAAAAACCCTTCAGCGCCCCTTATCCATCGCCCCATATATGCCTCCTCTGTCCAATCTCCTTGTCTCTCTTCTTTGACAATAATAGAACCTTCAGCTGGTTGGCTTTCCCTCGACTCCATCCCACATCACCCCTATGCCCTGGTCCCTCCACCATCCTTTTCCTCCGCAACTCCCCTTTCTCGGCAGCGTGACTCCCCTACCTTTGGCTGAGCGGGGGCCCTAGACGCTGGGAGAAGAGTTCTGGTCCTGGAGATCAGTCCTAGG
>PVIW01004962.1:0-117838 GCA_004026585.1 Noctilio leporinus | reverse complement strand
ATTGGAGCCCCTTTGTATGTTATTTGTCTTTTCTCTCTTGATGCTTTTAGGATTCTCTCTTTGTCTTTGAAATTTGCCATTTTAATAATAATGTGCCTTGGTGTTGGTCTGTTTGGGTTGATCCTCATTGGGACCCTCTGTGCTTCCTGAACTGGATTAATGTTTTCACTCATCATGTTAGGGAAATTTTCTATCATGAATTTTTGGAACAGGTTTTTCATTCCTTGTTTGTTTTCTCCTTCTGGTATCACTATGATACAGATTTTGTTTACATTTCATGTTGTCCTGTAGCTCTCTTAACCCCTCTTCAGTATTATTCAGCCTTTTTTTTTATTCTCATGTACTGTCTTGGAGTATTTGTCTACATTATCCTCCAACTTGCTGATCCGGTCCTCTACTTCCTCTAGCCTACTGTTGATTCCTTCTACTGTATTCTTTAATTCAGAAATTGTATTCTTCATTTCCTCCTGGCACTTATTGATAGTTTCCATGTCCTTTTTCATGTTGTTGTAGTTCTCAGTAAGTTCCTTGTAACTTCCCTTGAGTTCTTTGTAATTTCCCTGGAGTTCTTTGTGATTCCCCTGGAGTTCTTTGTAGTTCTCCTGGAGTTGTTTACAGTTTTCTTTGATGTGGCTGAGCTCACTGAGCTTCTTTATCATCATGCTTTTGAATTCCTTATCTGATATTCCATGTGCCTCTATTTCATTTTGTGTTCTTTCTGGGGATTCTTTCTTTCCTTTTGGTGATGGACTGATTCTTTTTTTCCCCATTTTGGGTGTCTGTTCTTGCTTGCGTTTTATTTATTTATTTATTTTTGTTCTTTCCTTGGGTTAACCTGCTTTGCTTCCTTGCCTTAGTTGAGCACCCTTCTGTGACAGAAGATTTGCGGAGTTCAATGTTACCGTCTTCCAGATTTTCTCCACTTGCTGTTCTTGGTGTGTCCTTTATTTGTGCTGTCTGGTTGTATTCTGGGCCTGTGGGCTTTTAGCAGAAACAAAAACAAAAACAAACAAAAAAAATAAAACAAAAAACAAAAAACCAAACCAAACCAAACCAACAAACAAACAAAAGGCAAAAGGAACAAAGAAATAAAAATGATAATAATAATAAGAAGAAAGGGTTTAGATGGCTGTTCACCCTTAATAATCCCTGACTGATCCAGATGGAGTCTGGACCTGAGGGCTTTTAGAAGAGGAAAAAAAAGAAAGAATAAAAGGGAGAAAGGCACAAGAGAAAGAACTTTATTGTCTCTGTTTTGTCCAGGTGGAGCCAGGACCAGTGGGTTTTATCAGGGAGAAAAGGAAGGAGAAAGAAAGAAAGAAAAAGAAAAAGAAAAGTGGGTGAAAGTCACAAGACAAAGAGAAATCAATATTAATAAAGAAAGGTTTTAGGTGTCTGTTCTCTGTTCACCCTTTATGATTTCTGATTGGTCCAGGTGGAGCCAGAACCTGTGGGCTTCACCAGGAAGAAAAGTAAAAGAAAAAATTATAAAAAAAATAAAAAGAAGAAGAGGAAGGAAGAAAAGAATAAAGAGAGGGTTTAGGTGGCTGGGGAAGGGAGGAATACTTAGATTGCAGACTGGGAATGTGTTATAGCCACAGAGTGAGTAGACTTTAATTCGAGAGTAGGGGGAGGGTCTTGGGTATTTAGGTGGATTGAGGTATGGGGGGGATTAAGAATATGTGAGAAGTAACTTTTGCAAAGGATATGTTGGGGATCAATAGTTCATATTGCTCTCGGTGTAACTCAGGTGCTTGAGATAAGCAGCAATCCCTTTCCTGAGGCTTCCTCTTTTTCTTGGCTAGGACTTTACAGTCTATAATCTATATTCTAGCCGGTCTTGGCACATGGCAGGGCCTCTGATTGTCACAGTCAGGGCTGATTCTGAGTGTCCGCCCCCAGGTAGGCTGGGTCTTCTGCAGCCTGGCGGGGTTTTAGGGCTGCTGGTGTTCTGGAGCCTGCAGGGTGCCCCCTTCCACTCCTGGCAGAGGTTCCTGCCCAGGACGAGCACCCAGCACCCCTGCAGGGCAGCCCGCAACTTTGCTGGTCCCTGTGAAGACTGGCCCCGCCCCCGCAGTTCCGGGAGTAGGCCGCCCCTGTCTGTCAACACTTTTTGGGGTCCGCCTACACTGTCCCGCCCTTCCGGGGAGGGCACCACTCCTCCAAGCCAACCAGCTCTCCGTGGAGTCCTTTAAGTGGCCTCTGTGATGAGCCCCTCCCAGGTGTGGGCAATATGGCCTTTGTCTCTGGTAGTGGCGTGTCAGTTACCCCTGCTACTTGTTCCTGGCTTGCCGGCTCGCTGTTTGGAGTTTCCTCAGAGCCTGGAGGCCTGTGTGGGTGCCCAGGGCTGGGCCTCCCCCCTCGCAGGGGCTTCTAGCTGCTGTTTCCCCGGTGGCCCAGTAGCACTGTTTTCCGCCCTCTCGCTGCCCTAGCTCGTGCACTTACCTGCTCCCCATCTCCGGCTTCCCGCAGGACTCTTCTCCTCCTCCTCTAGCCTTTCGTGGAGCCTCCTCTCCCTGTTGCCGGAGTGAGTCTCTCACATAGTCCCTCCCCTGCAAGAGTTCATTTCCGCGTTCCCTACTTCGTTTGCCCTAGCTGCCCGCACTTCACTGTTGCGACTTCCAGTCGCCAGTGAGCCGGAGCTGGCCTCGGTCAAATGCGCCCCTCTGGGCATAGCTGCTACTGCCCAGAGCCGACCCTGGCCTGCCAGCCCGCCAGCCCATCAGTCGGGAATGCCTCACCTACTGTCCTGCTGGCCTCCTCTGCCTCTGGGCTGTGTTCCCCTGTGTCCAGATGGTGCCCGCTCCAATTCCTAGGGTCCTGAAGACGTCTCCCGCTCCCTATCTTGTCCTTCAGCTGCCTTCGTACTCGAGAACACCATCAGCACTGCTCTCTACTTTGTCACCATCTTCCTCCTCCCCTGGTGAGTATAGGTATAGATTGCAGTGGGATCACTGAGTTCCGAGCATCTCCTTCCTCCTCCTCCTCCTCCCTCCTGGCTGGGAGTTCCGCAGGTCTGTACTCTGCACGGGTGAACGAGCACAAGAAAACTCCCTGAACCTGCGTCCGGCACACCGGGACCCTACAACCGAGACCTCTGTGCTGCCAGACCAACCCCGAGGGAGGCGAGGCCCCTGTCCTGCAGATCTCTTAAACCCACTTCTATCTTGTTCAGCCTTTTTTCATTCTCTTGGGCTGTCTTGGAGTATTTGTCTACATTGTCCTCCATCTCACTGATCTGGTTCTCTGCTTCCTCTAGCCTACTGTTGATTCCTACTACTGTATTCTTCAATTAATAAATTGTATTCTTCATTTCCTCCTGGCTTTTACTGATAGTTTCCATGTCCTTTTTGATGCTGTTGTAGCTCTCAGTAAGTTCCTTGTAGTTCCTTTGGAGTTGTTTATGGTTTTCTTTGAGCTGGCTAAGCTCATTGAGCTTCTCTATCATCATTCTTTTGAATTCCTTATCTGATATGTTGTGTGCCTGTGTTTCATTTTGTGTTCTTTCTGGGGATCCTTCTTTTCCTTTTGGTGATGGACTGATTCTTTTTTCCCCCATTTTGTGTGTCTGTTGCTGCTGGGTTTTTTCCCCCCTTGGATTAATTTGCCTTGCTCTCTTGTCTTTGTTGACCACCCTTCTGTGTTAGGAGATTTGTGGAGTTCAGTGTTGCAGTCTCCTAAATTTTCTCACTTGTTGCTCTTGGAGTGACCTTTATGTCGTTAACTTGGGCTGTCTGTTTGTATTCTGGATTCGTTGTGTGTGTTGCTCCTTTCCTTCCAATTCGCTGATTGCAAGACACTCCTATCCTTTCTCATACACTGTTTTCGAGCTGCTCCTAAAACAGATCCACCAGTACAGTGAAAATAACCATGCCTTTAGAGATATCTTTCTCTTTTACTTCCCCTTTTGACCACCTAAGAAGATAACTATATACCCAAACCCTCCAAGGTAACCCCCACTCTTAATCCCACCCTGAGAAGCAGGAAAGGTAGCAGGGTTATGAGAGAGAAAATCAGCTTTTCTATTCTATAGAAACGAGGAGAAGGGGAATCAGAAAGCCTCAAGTATGAGTGAACAGTGTAAGTCTATGTATATAGTTGCCACATCTGCTTCCCTGTTCCCCTTTAGTGATCCCTGACTTGTCCAGGTGGAGCCAGGACCTGTGGGCTTTTTGCAGGAAAAAAAAAATGATAGTAATAATAAAGAAAGCGTTTAGGTGGCTGTTCACCCTTAATGATCCCTGATTGGCCCGGTTGGAGCCAGCGCCTGTGGGCTTTTAGCAGTGAAAAGAAAAGAATAATAAATTAGAAAAAAGAACAAAGAAAAAGAAAAAATAATAATTATAAAGAAAGGGTTTAGGTGGCTGTCTGTTCACCCTTTATGATCTCTGATTGCTCTAGGTGGAGCTAGGACCTGTGGGCTTTTAGCAGAAAAAAAAATAAAGAAAGAAAAAAAGAGAAGAAAGAAAGAATAAAGAACAGGTTTAGGTGGCTGGGGAGGTGAGGAATACTTAGATTGAGGTCTGGGAATGTGTTGTAGCCAGAGAGCGAGTAGACTTTAAATCAAGTGTAGGAGGATGGCCTTGGGTATTTTTCTGGATTGAGATAGGGGAGGATTAAAAAATATGTGAGTTGTGATACACTATGTTTTAAACAGTATTTACTTAAAATGCACTAATTGTGAGGCTTGGAAGTAACTTTTGAAAGGCGTATATTAGAGATTAATAGTTCAAGTAGCTCTTGGTGTAACTCAGGTGCTTGAGATTAGCAGAGATCCATTTCCTGAGTCTGCCTCTTTTTCTTGGTTAGGTCTCTACAGTTTAGCTTGTCTTAGAGTTGCAGGGCCTATGATTGTCACAGTCAGGGCTGATTCTGAGTGTCAGCCCCCAGGTAGGCTGGGCCTCCAGTAGCCTAGCTGGGTTTCAGGGCTGCTGGTGTTCTGGGGCCCTCCCTTCTCTGTTTCCATGTGAAGTCCAGCAGGGTGCTTCTGTGATGTCTATAGATGCTCCTCCCCCTCCAGCTCCTGGATGAGGTTCCTGCCTGTGATGGGCACCCGGCACCCCTGCAGGGAAGCCTGCAACCTTGCTGTCTTCTGTGATGACTGGCTCTGCCCCCACAGCTCCCAGAGGAGGCAGCCCCCTTCCGCCTACAGTGCCCAGGGTGCACCAACACTGCCCGTCTCCCCCGGGCAAGGGCCAATCCTCCAAGCAGACCAGCTCTCCCAGGAGTCCTTCACACCACCTCTGTGATGAGCGCCCTACTCTCCAGAGCATCTGCAGGGAATGTTTGTCACCTGAAGTGGGTGGGTTATTTTCCCCAGCTGCAAGTTCCTGGCTTGCAGTTTCATGTTTCCATGGGAGCCTCTGGGCCGGTGTGTGTGTGTGTGTGTGTGTGTGTGTGTGTGCAGGGTTGGGCTTACCCCCTTGCAGGGGCTTCAAGCTGCTCTTTCCCAGGTGGTCCAGCAGCACCATTTTCGGCCCTCTTGCTGCTCCAGCCAGTGCACTTCCCTGCTCTCCTGCTCCAGTTCCCTGCAGGACTCTTCTCCTTTGCCTCTGGCCCAGTGGGGATCTTTGTCTCTGTTGCCAGAGTGAGGCTCTCACACAGTCCCTCCCCTGCAGGAGTTCAATTCCTCATTTCCTCCTGTGTTTACCCTCACTGCCCATACTTCACTGCTCAGATTTCTAGTTTCCAGGGAGCCTGGAACTGGCTTTAGTTAGAGGCTACCCTCTGGGTATACCCACCACTGCCCAGAGCTGACCTTGGGCTGCCGGCAGCTGGTTCAGAACTGTCTCACCTCCTCTCCTGTAGGTCTCTGCTGCCTCTGGGCTGTGCTCCCCTCAGTTCAGATACTTGCTGCTCCAATTCTTAGGGACCTGCAAACTTCTCGTGCTCCCTACCCTGTCCTCCAGCTGCTCTGGTACTCGAGAGTGCCATCAGCACTGCTCTCTCCTCTGCCATCTTTAATCCCTCCTCTGTCATTTCTGATTCTGTTTATTTTAGTCCTCTCTCTCCTTTTCTTGATGAGTCTCTTTAAAGGCTTTGTCCATTTTGTTTACTTTTTCAAAGAACCAGCTCCTGTACTTGTTGATTCTTTGAATTGTAGTTTGAGTCCCTAAGTTATTTAATTCCTTCTACTGATTTTGATGATTTTCTTCCTTTTACTTGCTCTGGGCTTGTTTGTTGTTGCTCCTCTAGTTCATGTAGCTTAAAGGTTATGTTGTTTGTATAAGCTTCTTCTGAATTTTTTAGGTAGGCCTGTATTGTTATGAATTTCCCTCTGAGAACTGCCTTTGCTGTGTCCCATAGGTTTTGGCCTGTTGTGTATTCATCGTCATTTGTTTCCAGGAACTTTTTATTTCATTTTTGATCTCATTGTTAACCCATTCATTACTTAAAAGCATCTTATTCAGTCTCCATGAGTTATAGTGTTTTGGTTTTGTCCCCTTGAGGTTGGTTTCTAGTTTCAAGCCATTGTGATCTGAGAAGATGCTTGGTATGATTTCAATTTTTTCCTGTATTTGTGGAGGCATGTCTTGTGACCTACCATGTGTTGTATCTTTGAAAATGTTCCATGTGCATTTGAAAAAAAATGTGTATTTTGTTTCTTTGGGGTGAAAGGTTCTGTATATATCAGTTTGGTCTATTTCCTCTAGAGTGTTGTTCAAAGCCACAACACCTTTGGTGATTTGTTGTTTGGAATATCTGTCCATTGCTAATAGTGGGGTATTAAAATCCCCTACTATGAGTGTGTTGCTGTCTATATCCTTCTTGAAGTCCTCCAAGATCTTCCTTATATATTTGGGAGCTCCTACACTGGGTGCATATATGTTTACCAGAGTTATTTCATCTTGATGGATTGTTCCCTTAAGTATTATGAAATGTCCCTCTTTATCTCTTTTTATGGCCTTCCTCTTAAAATTTATTTTTTCTGAAATAAGTATTGCTACTTCAGCCCTTTAATCATGTCTATTTGCTTGATATATATATTTCTATCCCTTCACTTTCAATCTGTGTCGATCGTTTGTTCTGAGGTGGGTTTCTTGAAGACAGCATATATGTAGGTCATGTTTTCTTATCCATTCAACTACCCTACGTCTTTTGATTGGCACATTTAAACTATTTACATTTAAGGTTATTATTGACTGATACTTATCACCATTTTCCCACTTTGTATCTGTGTTCCTCTCTGTCTCTCACTTTTTCTTTCTTTTTAAAAGCCAACACTTTATTTTATTAACCAGATATTATATCATGTAGAAACCTATGCCATATATATCAAATACATTAAAATTTATTTATTTATATATTTTATTTTGCTATTACAGTTGTCCTATTTCTTCATTACTTTTTTTTTTTCTAAAGCAGACTTTTTAGCATTTCTTGCAATGCTGATTTGGTAGAGATGTACACTTTTAGTCTTCTTTTGTCTGGGAAACTCCTTATTTCTCCTTGCATTTTGAATGAGAGACTTGCTGGGTAGAATATTCTTTGTTGCAGGCCTTTTTCCCCCATATCTTAGAATATTTATTGCCATTCTCTTCTGGCTTGTATTGTTTCTGTTGAATAATAATTTGAAATGTTATCAGAGTGCCCTTATTTGTTATTTGCTATTTCTCTCTTGATACTTTTAGGATTCTCTCTTTGTCTTTGGAATTTGCCATTTTAATTATGAAGTGTCTTAGAGTGGTTCTGTTTGGTTTCATCCTCATTGGGACCCTCTGGGCTTCCTGAACTTGAGTAATGTTTTCACTCATCATATTATGGAAGTTTTCTAGCATTGCTTTTTTGAACAGGTTTTCCATTCCTTGTTTCCCTTCTCCTTCTGGTATCCCTATGATACAGATATTAATGTGTTTCATGTTGTCCTGCAGCTCTCTTAAAACCTCTTCATCTTTTTCAGCCTTTTTTCATTCTCTTGCACTGTCTTGGAATATTTTTCTACGTTGTCCTCCTGCTTGCCAATCTGATTCTCTGCTTCTTCTAGCCTGCTGTTTATTCCCTCTACTGTATCCTTCAATTCTGAAATTGTATTCTTCATTTCCTCCTGGCTCTTATTGATAGTTTCTAAGTCCTTTTTAATGCTAGTTTAGTTCTCAATAAGTTCCTTGTAGCTTCTCTGGTGTTCTTCATAGTTCCACTGGAGGTGTTTGTAGTTTTCTTTGAGCTCACTGAGCTCATTGACCTTCTCTATCATCATTATTTTGAAATCCATATCTGATAGTTTGTTTGCCTCTATTTCATTTAGTGATCTTTCTGGGGAATCCTCTTTTCCTTTTGGTGATGGACTGATTCTTTTATTTATTTTTTCACATTTTGGGTGTTTGTTATTGCTTGTTTTTTTTTTTTTCTTAGATTAAGGTACTTTGTTTCCCTGCCTTCATGGAGTGCCCTTCTGTGTTTGGAGATTTCTGGAGTTCAGTGTTGCAGTCTCCTACATTTCCTGAACTTGTTGCTCTTGGGCTGTCTGGTTGTCTTTTGGATTTGTTGTATGTATTGCTTCTTTCAGTTCACTTGGCTGATTGAGAGACATTCCTTCTATCATGTCTCATACACTATTTTTTATCTGTTCCTAAAACAGAATCACCAGTCCACGGAAAATAACGGCACATTTAGAGATATCTTTCTCCTTTAATCCCCCTTTTGACTGCCTATGAACCTAGCTATATACTCATACCCTCCAAGGAAATCCCCACGTTTAATCACACCCTCAGCTGCAAATGAGATGGTCTTAAATAGGGATGTCAATATGATAACACTGTTATATGAGGGGGAAATTCTTAAGTTGACTAAAGTATAGATATTTTGGAAGGGTGCCAAGGGGTAGCAAAGATAGTGGGGATCCAAGAGAGAAAGCCCACTTATCTCTTCTGTAGAAATGGAGGGGGGTGGTCAAAATTTCTCAAGTGTTAGTGAACAGTATAAGCATATATATAAAGTTGCTGCATCTACCTCCCTCTCCACCCTCATTGAGCACTGATTGGTCAAGTTGGAGCCAGTATTTGTATCTTTTTAGCAGAGAAAATGAAGGTGTAGTCCCTAGTAGCACACCCTCAAAAAAAAGTTTTAAGAGGCTGGGGAGGGGAGGAATACTTAGATTGAAGCCTGGGATTGAGTTATAGCAGGAGAGTGAGTAGACTTTAAAACTTTAAAAGAGTAGGAGGAGGATCTTGTGTAGTTAGATGAATTGAGAAGAAGGAGTAGTAAAAATATGGGAATTGGGATACATTATGATATAAACAGTATTTACTTAAAATCCCCTAATTATGAGGGTTGGAAGTAACTTTTTAAAAGGATATGTTAGAAATTAATAGTTCCTGTAGCTCTCAGTGGAACTCAGGTGCTTCAGATCAGCAGGGATCTGTTTCCTGAGAATGCCTCTTTTTCTTGATCAAGTCTCTGCAGTCTATATTCAGGCTCCAGGGCCTTAGAGTGGCAGGGCCTATGGTTGACACAGTCAGGGCTAATTCTGAGTGCCAGCCCCCTGGTAGGCTGTATCTCCAGTAGCCTAGCTGGGTTTCTGAACTGCTGGTGTTTTCGGAACCTACCTTTTCTCATTGGTTCTGTGTGAAAAACTGAAGGGTCCTTATGTGGTGTCTATGGCTACTCCTCCCCCTCCAGCTCCTTGAGGAGGTTTCTGCCTGCAATGGGCACCTGGCTCCAAGGAGCTGTGGCCCGCAACTTCATTTGCTCCAGTGATGGCTAGCCCTCCCTTTCTAGCTCTTCAAGGAGGTTTTTGCAGCTTTTGTCTGCAAAGAGAGCCTGGCTCCCCAGGGAACCTGCAGGGTTGTTTGTAATCCAATCAGACTGTAATCAGCTGCCAAACTAAGGAACTGCTAGGCTGGAGGGATTTATTTAGTTGTAATCCTATAGATCTGTGATCCACTGCCATGCTCAGATGCAGCTTGGCAGGGACAGACCAATTCAGTTGTAACTCAATAAATGAGCTACCAAACTCAGGCCCTTCTAGGCTAAGCAGAGAGGTTCAATTTTAATCCAATGGATCAGCCACCATCTAAGGTGCAGACTGGTGGGACAGATTCAGATGTAAATCAATGAATCTGTGATCAGCCGCCAGGCTCAGGCACCACTGGGCTAGGCGGCAAGATCCAATTGTAATCCAATGAGTTTGTGATCAGCCACCTGGCTCAGGGGCCACTGGGCAGGACAAACCAGCTCAGTTATGAACCAAGAAACCTACGATCAGCCACCAGGCTCACTTTCCACTGTGGGGGACTGACTGCCTGACCTAGCTGTAAATCAGAGAGTTTATAATCAGCCACCAGGCCCAGGCTCTGCTGAGCAAGAAACACTGACTCAGTTTGAGTCATTGAATCCACGATCAGCCACTAGGCTTGTACGCCACTGTGTGGTGCTGACTGACTGACCCAGCTGGAAGTCAGAGAGTTTGTAATCAGCCACCAGGCCTAGGCTCTGCTGCTCAAGAGATATCTCTTCAGGTGCCAACTATCGTATCCATACTCAGACAGGGCAGGGTAGGAGAGGTTTATATAGGTATAAATTAGAGAATTGTCATCAGGTGCCAGGCTCAGGCACTGCTGAGTGGGGCAGATTGCTTCCAGTGGTCAGGGCTATGAGAACCCTCATATGGAAGCCCCTTGGCACAGTACAGTCCACTGGAGGTGTGGGCAGTGAGTCAACCCCGTGATCCCCACAGCTGCCTCCCCACTTCTCTCCTCCAAGCCACCACTGCAAACTCTCCCCACATGTCTTCAATCCTCTCTGCCCTGCCTCCACTGGAGCCCAGGGTAGGTGCATGCCAATGTATTTTTGCTGTTGTAACCCTAATAGTTACCTGTCTCCAGCACTCTCTCTGGCTATAAACCCTGCAGCTTTCTGCCCTTCTCAGCTGGATGCTGCTCACCTCTGCCATGTTGCTGTAGCTGGGATATCCTTGCTGACAACACCTAACACCATCACTGTAGCAGGAAATTTCATTTTCATGACAATTAGATCTTCATTAAGATTCTCACAGAGCCACCTGTTGTTTCTTCTGACTATTTGGTCCTGCTGAAAATTCTTTGCACTGGAGAAGAAAATGAGAGGGATTTTTTCTTTGGGATTATTCAATTTTGTAAGCAGTGTCCTTGCTTTTTCAAAGCAACTTTCTTTTGTCTACTAAGTCATAAACTGGCCTCTTCTAAGAACATACAACCTGTATCTGATATCTTCAGTAATAATCTTGTGAACCATTGCATCCAACATTTGCAGTTCTCTTGTTGTGGAGCATATTGACTTTCCTGGATCTTCATTGATGATCTCCTGAATTCTGTGTACAATATCTGTACTTGTGTGATCCTTGCATGCCTTATGCATTTTCCTTGTTTGTGTGATGATATCAGGATCAGCATCATGCGCCTTCTTCACATTGTAAACTGTATGTAAAAGGATGTTATTGAAGCCTGCAATTTCCTTAGCAGTTTGCCCTGCATGCAGTCTAGAAATAATTGTTTCTCTAACATCGTATTTCTTTGACTTGATGGTTGCTCTCAGAATTTAATACTTTATATCTGAAAGAATGATGTTAAATCATAACCTTAGAAATATAGTTTTTCAAAATTAATAAGAAGCATATGAAATAAGGAGATGCAAAGTTATTGACAATTCATTGCATGCACCCTGTATATTAAGTCCTGTTATTATTCACGTTGTCATCATCTAATCAGGTTGCTATAACAGAAAACCATAGACTGGGTGGCTTAAATCAGGTGTTCCTAACCTCCAGGCCACAAACTGGTACTGATCCAGGCCTGTTAGTACATGGACTATACAACAGGAGGTGAGCTTGAATGTAATGTGCTTGAATCATTCTGAAACCACCCCCTGGTCCATGGGGAAAAAAATGTCTTTCACAAAACAGATACTTGGTGCCAAAAATGTTGGGGACTGCTGGTTTAAACAACAGAAATGTATTTCTCACAGTTTTGGGAGATAAATTTCATGATCTGCTGTGTGCCAACTGGAAACCCAGGAAAGCTGGTGGTGCATGTTAAAGGCCTAAGAGCTGAGGAGCTGATGGTATAGATGCCAGTCTGTTTCTGCCGGCCTTAGAACCAGGACCACTGAGGACAAAAGATGGATGTCTCAGCTCAACAATCAGGCAGAAAGGGAATTCCATCTTCTTCCACATTTTTGTTCTATTCAGGCCCTCAGTGGATTTGATGAATCACCCGCCCCCCTCCACATTGGGTAGGAACATCAGCTTCACTTAGTCCATCCATTTAAATGCTCATCTCTTCTGGAAACATTCTCACACATACATCAAGAAATAATGTTTAATGAATTCTATGGGCATCATGTGGTCCAGTCAAGTTGACATTGAAGTTGTTTGTCCTATGTAATACCTGAGTTGTCTTCCAATGATAAGAATACATGCTATCCAAGTACCAGGATACAAAATGAATATTCAGAAATCAGTGGTATTTTATACACTAATAATGAATTATGAGAAAGAGAAATTGAGAAAATAATCCCATTTACGCTTTCAACAACAAAAATAAGGTATCTAGGAACAAACTAAACCAAGAAGGTTAAAGACCTATACTCAGAAAATTATAAGATACTGAGGAAAGAAACTGAGGCAGCTACAAATAAGTGGAAGAAAATACCATGTTCATGGATAGAAAAAGTTAACAGAATTAAAATGTCCATATTACCCAAAGCAACTTACAGATTCAACACAATTCCTAAATAAAATATCAATGGCATATCTCACAGATCTAGAACAAATATTCCAAAATTTTATATAGAACCATAAAAAAAAAAAAAAAAAAAAAGGCCCCAAGTAGCCTTAGCAAGCTTGAGAAAGAACAATGTTGTTGGAGGAATCACATTACCTGACATCAAACTATATTAAAAGGCCACATTAATCAAAATAGCATGGTATTGGCACAGGGACAGGTATATATATATATCAGAGTAGAAAGCCCAGAAATAAATCTATGCATCTATGCATCTGTGGCCAATCAATAGTTGTCAAAGGAAGCAAGAACATAATACAATGGATAAAGATCATCTATTCCATAAGTGGTATTTGAAAAATTAACAGATACTTTGGGGGGCGGGGACCAGACCACCAACTCATACCATGTGTAAAAATAAACTCAAAATGGATTAAATACTTAAATGTCAGTTGCAAAACCATAAAAATTTTAGGATAAAACATAGAGAGTTTATATCAATAGTTGTTTATTGTGAATCAGCAATTCTGGATTCTTTTACTCCTTCATGGCTTTACTTTTCTGTTTTCCAGTTTTTGAAGTAAGCAGAAATCAAGTTTTCTAGAAATATATCAAATAAAAATTTAATAGCTTAAAATAATGGCATGTATATGTACCATGCTTGTACATCTGCATTATTGGGGAACAGTGATGTTTTTAAGCCTTAGGTTTGGCTGATGGGTGATATCTGTACTTTAGTCTCACTTCTTCAGACTCAAAACTCTGCCCAGAACTCCTGTAAATACACAAATCCACCTCGTGATCATTTGTATTTTTTTACTTACAATTGTCCATGCATCAAAGGAAAAAAAAATGGCTAGAATCAAGGAAAACTAGTAAGTAGAATCATGGAATTACTGACATTGTCTGCTTCCCCACTCTTCAAATTTCTTCAATGTTGTCAAAGTCTCTTCTGGACACGAGGGGGCGTTCCTGCACCAAGAATGACCTGCTCTTTCTCACCCATTGCATTGTTTTCCAACAATGCTCTGTGATTGTTTGATCCTAGTTCTTTGGAACAGCCAGGATTTGTGCTGCTACAGGGACCCAGGTGGCCAGTTTCCCATCTCCAGGGTTTCAAAGGCTAACACTCTCTTTACTCTTCTCAGAATGAGTCTCCCAGGCCTCCTATGATACTTTCTAGCACCAGAGCTAACTTCTATGTTTTCCCTTTTAGCTAGCAGTCACTGGGGAAGGAGCTCTGGTACCTAAGATATTTCTCTTCATGCTGAGACTTTATCAAAGGATCATTATACAGATTTCAAAAGAGAGAAATGGATTTTCCAATAATTCCATGTGCTATAAAGCTCTTCTGGGAGCACCTGTGAACTTTGAGTTTTTCTAAGCAAGAGGTGAGCATAAATTGAACCTCTCTTGTCTGAAAAGGAGGTGTATGAAAGAGGATAAGACTAAAAATGGAATCTATGCATTCAAAACAAGCATAGAGACAGTAACCAGTGTCTTGAGTACTTAATTCCTGGCATACAGCAGGGACTCAATACATTTGCTTAAAAAATGATAAAAATGATGGTGTGATTGGATGTCAGAATAAGAAAACCAAGGGGCATTCACTGAGGCTTTCAAAAAATCTTTTTTAACCATGGCTGGTGGCACAGTGGATAAGGCACCAGCCTGCGAACCTAAAAGTTGCTGGTTCGATTCCCAGAATTTAATGCTTTATATCTGAAACAATGATGTTAAATCACAACCCTAGAAACACAGTTTTTCAAAATTAAGAAGCATGTGAAATAGGGAGATGCAAAGTTATTGCCAGTTTATTGGTTTGCACCCTGTACAATTAATAAATTAGGACATATACAAACATCCTTGATACTATCACCACAGTCAAGGTAACAGACATATCCAACACCTCCCAAATCTTCCTTGTGTCCTTTGTTTTACTGTGTAAGAACACTTAACATGGAATCTGCCTTGGCTGGTGTGGCTCAGTGGATTGAGTGCTGGCCTGCAAACCAAGGGGTCGCCAGTTTGATTTCCAGTCAGGGCTCATGCATGGGTTGCAGGCCAGGTCCCCAGTTTAGGTTGCATGAGAGGCAAGCACATGGAGGTGTTTCTATCCCTCTCTTTTTTCTTCACTTGTGCTCTCTCTAAAAATATAAAATCTTTTTAAAATGTAGGATTAAAAAAGAAATCTCCCTTCTTAACAAATTTTTTAAAAGATTTATTATTTTTAGAGGGAGAGGGAAGGAGGCAGAGAGGGAGAGAAACATCAATGTATGGTTGCCTTTCACCTGACTCCAGCTACAAACCTGGCTGAGGACCTGGCTTGCAACCTGGTTATGTGCTCTGGCTGGGAATTGAACCAGCAACCTTTGGGTTGGCAAGCCAGGGCCTTATCCACTGTGCCACCAGCCAGGGCCCTTCTTAACAAATATTAAGTGTATAATAACTTATTGTTAACTACAGGCATAATGTTGTACAATTTATTTCTAGAACTCATTCCTCTTGCATAAACTAAAAACTTTCCATTAGAACACCTAAAGGCCTTCAAGGGGTGAATTAACTTGCCTTGAGTCACAAAGCAAGTTAGTAGCAGAGCCAGGACTTGAATCCCGGAGTTCTGTTTCCTTGTCTTGAGTTCTCCTGACTTAAATATGCAGCACAAAGCACTTGGATATTCATTCCCCTGGGAAAGCTGATAGCATTCAGGCATAATCAGTCTCCTCATGCTGACTCACTGCTGGTGCCACCATCTGCAGGCTTCCATCCTGATTGCTTGCTAAATAATTGGTCTTTGCCACACATGCTGCACACTAGGGTGCTGTTGTTTAATGAGTGGGATTATTTGCTCAGTTATTTTCCACCTGTGTCTTTGGGATGCTCAGATTTAGATTGAGGGCTGTTCAGATGTTTTCAGGTGTGATTAAGCTTGGTCACGAACATCTCCTGCCCAGGCTTCTGTCCATGGATAGGCCAGCAGACCTTGGATAAACTTTTCTTTTTTTTTATAAAGATTTTATTATTTTTAGAAAGAGGGGAAGAGAGAGAGGCAGAGAGAGACATCAATGTATGGTTGCTTTTCACCTGCCTCCAGCCACAGACCTGACTGGAGACCTGGCTTGCAACCTAGTTATGTTGCCCTGGCTGGGAATCGAACCTGCGACCTTTGGGTTCACAGGCCTGCACCTTATCCACTGTGCTACCAGCCAGGGCTGGATAAACTTCTTAAACAACTTAAAGGACCAACTTATAAGTATTCAGGAACTATAGGCTCTGTTGAGAATCAGAAAATTGCACACAGCTGCTAAGCAGTTTGTAAGCCATGGATTAAGTAACTCTGCTTCTCTTGGACATTTTTTCCTAAGAAAATTTGAATTTACAAACCATGTTAGAAACTCTTGACACCCAGGAATGACTGTATTTGGGGGAAACAACAATATTTCTTCCAGGGAGTGTGATATGACTAGGGTTGGGGGTAGAGGATTTTAAATGACTCAAAGGAAGCCCTTTCCCAAAGGTGCATCCCCTCCATCCTTTGGGGAGAGTACTGGCAGCAGACATCTCAGCCGATAGTGACTGTGCCATTATATTGTCATCAGTACAGATGAGGAAGTTAAGGTACATGTAAGCACAATCACATTTGATGTGACTTTCAAATTAACTCATTTCCAAGACAGAAAGTTCTTTCAGAAAGGCTGCTCACTGCCCTTGTGCAGCAGTGACTGATTCCAGGGGCCTCACCTATTAATATGATGTGGCCTGTCTGCAAGCCATTTTCAGAAAGCAAGAGGAACAATATTCCCACTCTATAATTAAAGTGCTGGGGGTGCAGTGGGGGAGCATGGGCTTGCATGGGGTTCTCATTCTTACCAAATACCCGTAATTCAAACAGCCCTGTGAAATGCCTCGGATGTAATATTCTTTCCACAAATGAAGGAAATATTCTCTCTCAGAATGTCTCATTGCTGCAACTTTGCTGTAAGACTCCATTTGATAAATATACAGAAAAGCAAAACTTACCTATTTCATTTTTTAAATTCCTTCAACTATTTTGTGCATATGATTGAATAATTCCTGATTGATCTGTAAATGTGTGTGTGTGTGTGTGTGTGTGTGTGTGTGTGTGTGTGTTAGTCTTAAAGGACACAGTAGTTGGAGTGTTGATGCCCTTAGCACAGCTTCATGGAGTCTACCTAATCACTTAGATTCCTGGGCCCTTTGCTCCAGAGCTTGTCCTTGAAGGGCAGCAGTGTCTCTACCCAGAGGGGAGTCTTTAACTGAAGACAGCTCCAGACTCCCTGGAGACTAGAACTCTGAGCAGGGAAGTGAGAACAGTGAGGGTAAACATAGAAGGGAATGAGGAATTGAACTCCTGCAGGGGAGGGACTGTGTGAGAGCTTTGCTCTGGCAACAGAGAGAGGAAGCTCCTCACTGGGACAGAGGCAGAGGAGAACAGACCTGTGGGGAGCAGGAGTGGGGAGTGGGGACGAGCACCAGCCAGAGTGGTGAGAGGGCTGAAAATGTTGCTGCTGGACCACTTGGGAAAGAGCATCTTGAAGCCCCTGCTAGGGGGTAGGCCCAGCCCTGCACACCCACACCAGGCACCCTGGCTCCCATGGAAACTCCAAACTGTGAGTCAGGAACTTGCAGCTGGGGCAACTGGTCACAGAGGCAGTAGTGAAAAACTCCTCAAAGAGCTGGACTGCTTGGAGGGTTGGCCTTCACCCAGGGTAGCCGGGCATTGTTGGTGGACGAGGCTGCCTCCTCCAGGAGCTGTGGAGGCAGGGCCAGTCATCACAGGATCCAGCAAGGTTGCAGGCTGCCCTGCAGGGTAGCCAGGTTCCCATCACAGACAGGAACCTTCTTCAGGAGCTGGAGGGGGAGGAGCAGACACAGACATCACAGAAGCACCCTGCTGGACTTCACATGGAAACAGAGAAGGGAGGGCCCCAGAACACCAGCAGCCCTGAAACCCAGCTAGGGTATTGGAGTCCCAGCCTACCTGGGGGCTGACACTCAGAATCAGCCCTGACTGTGACAACCATAGGCTCTGCCACTCCAAGACCACACAGCTAGAATATAGATTACAGACTGCAGAGACCTGACTAAGAAAAGGAGGCAGACTCAAGAAATGGATCTCTGCTAATCTCAAGCACCTGAGTTACACCAGGGGCTACATGAAATATTAATCCCTAACATACCCCCTTCAAAAGTTACTTCCAAGCCTCACAATTAGTGCATTTTAAGTAAATACTGTATTTACCATAGTGTATCCCAACTCACGTATTTTTACTTCTCTCCTATCTCAATCCACCTAAATACCCAAGACCCTCCCCCTACTCTTGATTTAAAGTCTACTCACTCTCTTGCTACAATACATTCCCAGTCCCAAATATAAGTATTCCTCACCTCCCCAGCCACCTAAACTCTTTATTCTTTTTTTTTTTTTTTTTTCCTGCTAAAAGCCCACAGGTCCTGGAACCACATGGACCAATCAGGGATTATTAAGGGTGAACAGCAGCCTTAACCCTTAATTAATTAATTATTTTTTTCTGCTAAAAGCCCACAGGTCCTGGCTCCACCTGGACCAATCAGGGAGCATTAAGGATGAACAGCCACCTAAACTGTTTCTTTATTATTATTTTTTTTTTTCTGCTAAAATCCCACAGGTCCTGGCTGAACCTGGACCAATCAGGGATCATTAAGGGTGAACAGCCACCTAAATACTTTCTTTATTATTATTATTATTATCATTTATTCTTTCTCTGCTAAAAGCCCACAGGTCCTGGCTCCACCTGGACCAATCAGGGATCACTAAGGGTGAACAGGGAGGCATAAGGGCAACTATATAAATATAGGCTTACACTGTTCACCCCTACTTGAGGCTTTCTGATTTTCCCTCTCCACATTTCTATAGAATAGAAAAGTTGGTTTTATCTCTCATAACACTGTTACCTTTGCTAATCCTCAGCACCCTTCAAAACTATATTTTAGTCAACTTAATCACTTTTTCCTTTGTACAACAGTCTTAACATATCTACATCCTTATTAAGACTGGCTCCGTTGCAGCTGAGGGTGTGATTAAAAGTGGGGGTTACTTTGGAGGGTATGGGTATTTAGTTACATTCATAGGCAGTCAAAAGGGGAAGTAAAAGAGCGAGATATCTCTAAAGATATGGTTATTTTGCCTGGACTGGTGGTTCTGTTTTAGGAGCAGCTTGGAAACAGTGTATGAGAAAGAATAGAAGGAGTGTCTTGCAATCAGCCAACTGAAAGGGAAGGAGCAACATACACAATCAATCTCGAATACAAACATACAGCCCAAGTTAACGATATAAAAGCCACCCCGAGAGCAACAAGTGGAGAAAATCTAGGAGACTACAACACTGAACTTCACAAATCTCCTAACACAGAAGGGTGTTCAACAAAGGCAAGGGAGCAAAGCAGATTAATCCAAGTGGGGAAAAAAACAAGCAACAACAGACACCCAAAATGGGGGAAAAAATCAGACCTTCACTAAGGAAAGGAAGAATCCCCAGAAAGACCACCAAATGAAACAGAGGCACACAACATATCAGTAAGGAATTCAAAGGAATGATGATAGAGAAGCTCAATGAGCCCAGCCAGCTCAAAGAAAAATATAAACAACTCCAGAGAAGTTACAAGGAACTTACTGAGAGCTACAGTAGCACCAGAAAGGACTTAGAAAACTATCAGTAAGAGCAAGGAGGAAATGGAGAATACAGTTTCTGAATTGAAGAATACAGTAGAAGGAATAAACAGTAGGTTAGAGGGAGCAGAGGACCAGAACAGCAAGTTGGAGGACAATGTAGACAAATACTCCAAGACAGTACAAGAGAATGAAAAAAAGGGTGAACAAGATTGAAGAGGTGTTAAGAGAGCTGCAGGACAGCATGAAACGTAATAACATCCATCACATAGGGAAACCAGAAGGAGAAGAGAAACAAGGAATGGAAAACGTGTTCAAAAAAGTAATCATAGAAAATTTCCCTAACATGATGAGTGAAAACGTTACTCAAGTTCAGGAAGCACAGAGGGTCCCAATGAAGATCAACCCAAACAAACCAACTCCAAGGCACATTATAATTAAAATGTCAAATTTCAAAGGCAAAGACAGAATCCTAAAAGCATCAAGAAAGAAACAACAAATAATATATAAGGGGATCCAATAAGGCTATCAAATGATTATTCAACAAAAACTATTCAAGCCAGAGGGAATGGCAAAGAGTATTTCAAGTAATGGTAAACGAAGACCGGCAACCAAGAATACTCTACCCAGCAAGGCTCTCATTCAAGATGGAAGAAAAAAATGAGGAATTTCCCAGACAAAAGAAGACTAAAAGAATACATCTAAACAAACAAGCAGCAAGAAATGCTAAAGGGACTGCTTAAAAAAAAAAAAAAATGAAGAAACAGAGAAGGCCAAAGAGGAAGACAGGTACAAAGTGAGAGAATGGCAATGAATAAGTATCAATTAATAGTAACCTTAAATGTAAATGGATTAAATGTGCCAATCAAAAGACATAGGATAGCCAAATGGATAAGACAACATGACCCACATATAAGCTGTCTTCAAGAGACCCACCTCAAAACAAAAGATCGACACAGATTGAGAGTGAAGGGATGGAAAAATATATATCAAGCAAATGGACATAAAAATAAGCCTAGAGTAGCAATACTTAGTTCAGAAAAAATAGATTTTACAATGAAGGCCATAAAAAGAGATAAAGAAGGACCTTTCATAATAGTTAAGGGAACAATCCATCAAGAAGAAATAACTCTGGTAAACATATATGCACCCAATGTAGGAGCTCCCAAATATATAAGGAAAATCTTGGAGGACATTAAGAAAGATATAGACAGCAACACACTAGGGGATTTTAATATCCCACTAACAATAATGGACAGATTCCAAACAAAAAATTATAAGAGATGTGTGGCATTGAACAACACTCTAGAGGAAATAGACATAACTGATGTATACAGAGTCTTTTACCACAAAGAAGCAAAATAAACATTCCTTTCAAATGCACATGGATCATTCTCTAAGATAGACCACATGGTAGGTCCAAGATGAGCCTCCACAAATACAGGAAAATTGAAATCATACCAAGCATCTTCTCAGATCACAATGGCTTGAAAATCAAAACCAATCTCAAGGGGGAAAAATCAAAAAACAAAAATACTCTAACTCATTGAGACATAATAACATACTTTTAAGTAATGAATGGGTTTGCAATGACATCAAAGATGAAATCAAAAAGTTCCTGGAAAAAAAATGACAATGAACACACAATAGCCCAAAACCTATGGGATACAGCAAAGGCAGTTCTCAGGGGGAAATTTATAGCAATACAGGCCTTCCTAAAAAGGTCACAATAAGTTTATAAAAACAACCTAACCATAAAGCTGCAGGAACTAGAGGAGCAACAACAAACAAAGCCCAGAGCAAGTAGAAGGAAGGAAATCATCAAGATCAGAGCAGAACTAAATAACTCAGAGATTCAAACTACAATTTGAAGAATCAACAAGACCAGGAGCTGGTTCTTTGAAAGAATAAACAAAATTGATAAGCCTTTATCCAGACTCATCAAGAAAAAGAGAGAGAGGACCCAAATAAATAGAATCAGAACTGACAGAGGAGAAATTACAACTGATACTTCAGAAATACAAAGGATTGTAAGCAATTATTACAAACAACACTTTGACAAGTAATATGACAACCTGGATGAAATGGACACATTTCTGGAAATGTATAATCTACCAAAACTGAATCCAGAAGTGGAAAGCCTGAATAGGCCTATAACAACTAGTGAAATTGAAGAAGTAATCCAAAATCTCCCAAAGCACAAGAGTCCTGATCCAGATGGATACATAGGTGAATTCCACCAAACACTTAGAGAAGAACTAACTCCTATCTTTCTCAACCTATACCAAAAAATACAGGAAGACGGAAGACTCCCAAACTGTTTCTATGAGGCCAATATTATTCTAATTGCAAAGCCAGGTAAAGACACAAGTAAGAAAGAAAACTGTAGGCGAATAACTTTGATGAACATAGATGGTAAAATTCTCAACAACATATTGGCCAACCAGTTCCAGGAGTACACTACAAAGATCATACACCATGATCAAGTGGGTTTCATCCCAGGGATGCAAGGATGGTACAACATTCATAAATCAATACATGTAATACACCACATCAATAAAATGAAAGACAAAAACCATATGATCATATAAATATATGCTGAAAAAGCATTTGATAAAGTATAGCAACCATTTATGATAAAAACCCTTACCAAATGAAAATAGAGGGAGCATACCTCAACATCATAAAGGCTACATATGACAAACCTGAAGCCAACATCACACTTAACAGGCAAAACCTGAAAGCTTTACCCATAAGATCAGGAACGAGACAAGGGTATCAACATTCTGCACTTCCGTTCAACATTGTCTTGGAAGTTCCAGCCATAGCTGTCAGAGAAGAAAAAGGAATCAAAGATATCCAAATTGGAAAGGAGGAAGTCAAACTGTCATTATTTGCAGAAGATAAGATAGTGTACATACAAAACCCACTAGGCTCCACCAAAAAGCTACTCAACCTAATAAGCAAATTTAGCAAAATAGCTGGATATAAAGTCAATATCTAGAAATCAAAAGCTCTTTTGTATACCAATAATGAAACATCAGAAATAGGAGTGAGAAATCAAATCCCAGTTACCATAGTAACAAGAAAAGTAAAGTACTTAGGAATAAACTGAACCAAGGAGGTAAAAGATTTGTACTCGGAAAACTACAGAACATTGAATAAAGAAATTAAGGAAGATGCAAATAAATGGAAGCATGTAACATGTTCATGGATGAGAAGAATGAACATCATTAACATATCCATAGTACCCAAAACAATCTACAGACTCAATGCAATACCAATTAAAATACCAATGACAGACTTCACAGAAATAGAAAACATACTACAAAAATTTATTGGGAACCAAAAATGCCCACGAATAGCCACTGCAATCTTAAGAAAGAAGAACAAAGTAGGAGGAATTATAATACTGGACATCAAGCAATACTACTACTACTGAAATCAAAACTGTCTGGTACTGGCAAAAGAATAGACATATAGATCAATGGAACAGAATAGAGAGCCTAGAAGTAAACTTAGGACTCTATGGTCAATTAATATTTGACAAAGGGCAAGGAACATAAAATGGAATAAACACAGTCTCCTCAACAACTGGTGTTGGGAGAACTGGACAGCCACATGCAAAAACATAAAACTAGACCACCAACTTACACCATACACCTGAATAAACTCAAGATGGATAAAGGATTTAAACATAAGCAGTGCCACCATAAAGGTCCTGGAGAAAAATATAGGCAGTAAAATTTTAGGTATGTTACTCAGAAATATGTTTACTGATACTTCTCTTAGGGCAAAGGAAGTAAAAGAACAAATCAACAAATGGGACTATATCAAATTGAAAAGTTTCTGTTCAGCTAAAGAAAATATCAGCAAAATTCAAAGGGAACCAACTGTATGGGAAAACATATTTGCCAATGATACCTCAGACAAGGGTGTGATGTCCAAAATACAAAAAGAACTTATGAGACTCAACACCAGGGAGACAGACAGCCCAATTAAAAAATGGGCAAAGGACCTCAACAGACAACTCACTGAGGAAGATATACAAAGGACCCAGAGGCATATGAAAGAATGCTCAACATCACTAGTCATCAGAGAGATGCAAATTAAAACCACAATAAGATACCACCTCACACCTTTGCCCATTTTTAAATGGGCTCTCTGTCTCCCTGGTGTTGAGTCGCATTAGTTGTTTATTTATTTTGGAGATCAGACCCTTGTCTGAGGTATCATTGGCAATTATGTTTTCCCATACAGATGGTTCCCTTTGAATTTTGCTGATATTTTCTTTAGCTAAAGAGAAACTTTTCAATTTCATATAGTCCCATTTGTTGATTCGTTCTTTGATTTCCTTTGCCCTTGGTGAAGTATCAGTAAACATATTTCTGCGTAGGATATCTGAAAGTTTACTGCCTATATTTTTCTCCAGGACCTTTATGGTGGTACTGCTTATATTTAAATCCTTTATCCATCTTGAGTTTATTCTGGTGTATGGTGTAAGTTGGAGGTCTAGTTTTATGTCTTTGCATGTTGCTGTCCAGTTCTCCCAACACCATTTGTTGAAGAGACTGTTTTTACTCCATTGGATGTTCCTTCCCCCTTTGTCAAATATTATTATATTTGTCAAACAGTGTCCTGGGTTAATTTCTGGGCTCTCTATTCTGTTCCATTGATCTATATGGCTATTCTTATGCGAGTACCAGGCTGATTTGATGACAGTAGCCTTGTAGTATTGTTTGAAGTTCGGTATTGTGATTCCTCCCACCTTGTTCTTCTTTCTCAAGATTGCTGTGGCTATTAGTGGGCGTTTTTGGCTCCATATAAATTTTTGAAGTATTTTTTTCTATTTCTGTGAAGTCTGTCATTGGTATTTTAATTGGGATTGCATTGAATATGTAGATTGCTTTGGGTAGTAGGGACATTTTAATGATGTTTATTCTCCCCTTCCATGAACATGGTATATGCTTCCAATTATTTGTATCTTCCTTGATTTCTTTCTTCATTGTTCTGTAGTTTTCTAAGTACAGGTCTTTTACCTCCTTAGTTAAGTTTATTCCTAGGTACTTTATTTTTTTGTTGTTGCTAAGGTAAATGGGATTTGTTATTTTGCTTCTATTTCTGTTGTTTCATTATTGGTATACAAAAATGCTTTTGGGAAAAGTTTTCAATTAGCAATAATCGCGCCTCAGATAAACCTCATTGGCTACGATACTGCCACTGCACAAAGCTTGCTTTTGATTTCTGGATATTGACTTTATACCCAGCTATTTTGCTAAATTTGCTTATTAGGTTGAGTAAGTTTTTGGTGGAGCCCATTGGGTTTTGTATGTACTCTATCATATCATCTGCAAATAATGATAGTTTGACTTCCTCCTTACCAATTGGGATACCTTTGATTCCTTTTTCTTCTCTGATGGGTATAGCTAGAACTTCCAAGACAATGCTGAATAGAAGTGGAGAAAGTGGACAGCCTTGTTTTGTTCCTGATCTTAGGGGGATAGCTTTCAGTTTTTGTCCATTAAGGATGATGTTGGCTTCAGGATTCTCATAGATGGCCTTTATGATGTTGAGGTATGTTCCCTCTATTCCCATTTTGCTGATGGAGTTTATCATAAATGGTTGCTGTACTTTATGAAATGCATTTTCAGCATCTATTGATATGAGCATATGGTTTTTATCTTTCAATTTGTTGATATGGTGTATTACATTCATTGATTTATGAATGATGTACCATCCTTGCATCCCTGGAATGAAATCCACTTGAATATGGTGTATGATCTTTGTAATGTACTGCTGGATCGAATTGGCCTATATTTTGTTGAGAATCTTAGCATCTATGTTTATCAAAGACCTTGGCCTATAATTTTCTTTCTTAGTTGTGTCTTACCTGGTTTTGGAATTAGAATAATATTGGCCTCATAGAAAGAGTTTGGGAGTCTTCCCGCTTCCTGTATTTTTTGGTATAGGTTGAGAAGAATGGGGGTCAGTTCTTCTTTAAATATTTGGTAAAATTCACCCATCCGGTCTGGGACTTTAGTTCTTTGGGAGATTTTGGATTACTTCTTTAATATGGCTAGTTATTATTGGCCTATTCAGGCTTTGTACTTCTTCTGGATTCAGTTTTGGTAGATTATACATTCCAGAAATGTGTCCATTTCATCCAGACTGTCATATTTCTTGTCATATAGTTGTTTGTAGTAATTTCTTACAATCTTTTTGTATTTCTGAGGTATCAGTTGTGATTTCCCCTCTTTCAGTTCTGATTCTGTTTATTTGGGTCCTCTCGCTCTTTTTCTTGATGAGTCTGGATAAGGGCTTGTCAATTTTGTTTATTTTTTCAAACAATCTGCTACTGGACCTGTTGATTCTTCGAATTGTAGTTTGAATCTCTGAGTTATTTAGTTCTGCTCTGATCTTGATGATTTCCTTCCTTCTACTTGCTCTGGGCTTTGTTTGTTGTTGCTCCTCTAGTTCTTGCAGCTTTGTGCTTAGGTTGTTTTTAAAAACTTCTTGTAACCTTTTATGGAAGGCCTGTATTGCTATAAATTTCCCCCTGAGAACTGCCTTTGCTGTATCCCATAGGTTTTGGCTTGTTGTTTGTTCGCTGTCATTTTTTTCCAGGAACTTTTTTTTTTTTTTAATTTTATTGTTGTTGTATTACATCCATCCCCTTTTTGCTCCAGGAACTTTTTTATTTCATCTTTGACCTCATTGTTGACCCCTTCATTGCTTAAAAGCATGTTATTCAGTCTCAATGAGTTAGAGAATTTTTGTGTTTTCCCCTTGAGATTGGTTTCTGGTTTCAAGCCATTGTGATCTGAGAAGCTACTTTGTATGATTTCAGTTTTCCTGTATTTGTGGAGGCTTGTCTTGTGACATACCATGTGGTCTATCTTGGAGAATGATCCATGTGCTTTTGAAAAGAATGTGTATTTTGCTTCTTTGGGGTAAAAGACTCTGTATACATCAGTTAGGTCCATTTCCTCTAGAGTGTTGTTCAATGCCACAACATCTCTGGCGATTTTTTTTTTTTTATTTCCCCAACCTTTTAATATGACATTTCAAATGTACAGAGAAATTGAAAGAATAGTACAATGATGATATTTTGCTATATTAGCATAATCTTTTATCTACCTGTCTTTTCTTAGTACTTTAAGACTAAGTTGCAGGCATTATGACACTTTATTCCTAAGTGCTTCAGCATGCATCTGGTGAGAATAGGGGCATTCTGATTTTTTGTTTGGAAGACCTGTCCATTGTTGATAGTGGGGTATTAAAATTCCCTACTATTAGTGCGTTGCTCTCTATGTCTTTCTTAAAGCCTTCCAAGATTTTCCTTATATATTTCGGAGCTTCTATGTTGGGTGCGTATAAGTTCATCAGAGTTATTTCTTTTTGAATGATTGTTACCTTAAGTGTTATGAAATGTCCATCTTTGTCCCTTTTTATGTCCTTCATTGTAAAATCTATTTTGTCTGAAATAAGTGTTGCTATGCCTGCTTTATTTTTCATGTCCATTTGCTTGATATATATTTTTCCATCCCTTCACTCTCAATCTATGTCGATCTTTTGTTCTGAGGTAGGTCTCTTGAAGACAGCATATATGTGGGTCATGTTGTCTTATCCATTCAGCTACCCTATGTCTTTTGATTGGTGCTTTTAATCCATTTACATTTAAGGTTATTATTGATTGATACTTATTTATTGCCATTTTCTCCCTTTGTGTCTGTATTCCTCTTTGGCTTTCTCTGTTTCTTCATTTTATTTATTTACTTATTTTTAAAGTGGACCCTTTAGCATTTCTTGCAATGCTGGTTTGGTAGAGATGCATTCTTTTAGTCTTTTTTTTTGTCTGGCAAGCTCCTTATTTCTCCTATCCTGAATGAACGCCTTGCTGGGTAGAGTATTCTTGGTTGCAGGCCTTTGTTTACCATGACTTGAAATACTTTTTGCCATTCTCTTCTGTCTTGAATTGTTTCTGTTGAATAATCATTTGATAGCCTTATTGGAGCTCCTTTATATGTTATTTGTCGTTTCTCTCTTGATGCTCTTAGGATTCTCTCTTTGTCTTTGAGATTAGCCATTTTAGTAATAATATGCCTTGGTGTTGGTCTGTTTGGGTTGATCTTCATTGGGACCCTCTGTGCTTCCTGAACTGAATTCATGTTTTCACTCATCATGTTAGGGAAATTTTCTATCATGACTTTTTTGAACAGGTTTTCCATTCCTTGTTTCTCTTCTCCTTCTGGTATCCCTATGATACGGATGTTGTTACGTTTCATGTTGTCCTGCAGCTCTCTTAACCCTTCTTCAGTCTTGTTTAGCTTTTTTTTTATTCTCTTGTACTATCTTGGAGTATTTGTCTACATTATCCTCCAACTTGCCGATATGGTCCTCTGCTTCCTCTAGCCTACTGTTGATTCCTTCTATTGTATTCTTCAATTCAGAAATTGTATTCTTCATTTCCTCCTGGCACTTATCAATATTTTTTATGTCCTTTTTGATGCTGTTGTAGCTCTTAATATGTTCCTTGTAACTTCCCTGGAGTTCTTTGTAGTTCTCCTGGAGTTGTTTGTAGTTTTCTTTGATGTGGCTGAGCTCACTGAGCTTTTCTAGCATCATTCTTTTGAATTCCTTATGTGATATATCATGTGCCTCTGTTTCATTTTGTGGTCTTTCTGGGGATTCTTCCTTTCCTTTTGGTGATGGACTGATTCTTTTTTTTCCCTATTTTTGATGTCTGCTGTTGCTTGCTTTTTAATTGTTTTGCTTTTTCCTTGTGTTAATCTGCTTTGCTTCCTTGTCTTAGTTCAGCACCATTCTGTGATAGGAGATTTGTGGAGTTCAATGTTGTATTCTCCCAGATTTTCTCCACTTGTTGTTCTTGGTATGTCTTTTATTTGGGCTGTCTGGTCGTATTCTGGACCTGTGGACTTTTGGCAGGAAAAAAAAGGAAAAGAAAGGACAAAAAAAAAGGAAAAAGGAAATAAAAATATTAATAATAATAAGAAAGTGTTTAGATGGCTGTTCACCCTTATTAATAATCTCTAATTGGTCCAGATGGAGCCAGTACCTGAGGGCTTTTAGCAGGAAAAACAAACAAACAAACCAAACCAATATATATATATATATATATATATATAATATTATATTATATTATATATATATTATATATTATATATACACATATATATTATATATGTGTGTGTGTATGTGTGTGTGTGTGAATATATATATGTAAATATATGTCAATATATATATATATATGTGAATCATAAGCAAAAAGGGTTTAGGTGGCTGTTCACCCTTAATGATCCCTGATAGGGCCAGGTGGAGCCGGGACCTCTGGGCTTACATCAGAGAGAGAAAGAAAAAAAAAAAAGGGAAAAAGTCACAAGACAAAGAAAAACCAATGTTAATGAAGAAAGGGTTTAGGTGTCTGTTCACCCTTTATGATCTCTCTTTGGCCCAGGTTGAGCCAGTACCTGAGGGCTTTATCAGGAAGAAAAGAAAGAAGAAAAAAAAAAAAAGGAAAATGTCACAAGACAAAGAAAAACCATTATTAATAAGGAAAGGGTGTAGGTGTCTGTTCACCCTTTATGATCTCGAATTGGTCCAGATGGAGTCAGGACCTCTGGCATTTAACTGGAAGAAAAGAAAAAAGAAAAAAGAAAAGAAAAGAAAAAGGTGGTGGGGGTTGGGTCGAAAAAGAAAGGAAGAAAAGAATAAAGAAAGGGTTTAGGTGGCTGGGGAAGGGAGGAATACTTAGATTGAGGACTGTCAATGCATTGTAGCCAGAGAGTGAGTAGACTTTAAATCAAGAGTAGGGGGAGGGTCTTGGGTGTTTAGGTTGATCGAGATGGGGGGGATTAAAAATATGTGAGAAGTAACTTTTGAAAAGGATATGTTGGGAATTAATAGTTCATGTAGCTCTCGGTATAACTCAGGTGTTTGAGATTAGCAGCAATCCAGTTCCTGAGGCTGCTTCTTTTTCTTGGTCAGGTCTCTGCAGTCTATAGTCTAGCTGGTCTTAGAGTGGCAGGGCCTCCTCATCACAGTCAGTGCTGATTCTGAGTGTCAGCCCCCAGGTAGGCTGGGACTTCAGTAACCTAGCTGTGTTTTAGGGCTGCTGGTATTCTGGTGCCTGCAGGGTGTCCCCTCCTACTCCTGGTGGAGGTTCCTGCCTGTGATGGGCACCTGGCACCCCTGCAGGTCAGCCTGCAACCTCGCTGGTTCCTGTGATAACTGGCCCTTTCCCCTCAGCTCCTGGAGGAGGCAACCCCCTACCAACAGTGCCCGGGGTCTTCCAACACTGCCCAGCTTCCCTGGGTGAGAGCTAATCCTCCAAGCTGACCAGCTCTTCGAGGAGTCCTTTATGCTGCCTCTGTGATGCGCCCCTTCCACAGCATCTGCTGCCTTTGTCCTTGGCAATGGGCAGGTCAGTTGCCCTAGCTACAAGTTCCTGGCTCACAGTTTGGAGTTTCGGGGGGAGCCTGGGGGCCTGTGTGGGTGTGCAGGGCTGGGCTTCCACCCTCGCAAGGGCTTCAAGCTGCTCTTTCCCTGGTGGCCCTTGAGCACTGTTTTCGGCCCTCTCGCCACCACAGCCAGTGCACTTCCCTGCTCCCCACAGGATACTTCTCCTCTGCCTCTAGCCCAGTGAGGACCTTCCTCTTCCTGTTGCCAGAGCAAGTCTCTCACACAGTCCTTCCCCTGCAGGAGTTCAATTCCTTGTTCCCTCCGGCATTTGCCCTTGCTGTCCACACTTCACTGTTCAGATTTCTAGTCACCAGGGAGCCTGGAGCTGGCTTCAGTTAAACACGCCCCTCTGGGTAGAGCCGCCACTGCCCAGAGCCAACCTCAGCCCACAGGTGGGTTTGGAACTGTCTCACCTGCTCTCATGCAGGTCTCTGCTACCTTTGGGCTATGTTCCCCTGAGTCCAGATGCTGACCACTCCAATTCTTAGGGACCTGAAGATGTCTCACACTCCCTATCCTGTCCTCCAGCTTCTCTGGTACTCGAGAACACCATTAGCACTGCTCTCTACTGTGTTGCCATTTTTGATCTCTAGCTCACTCTTTTGAGTTAACTTCTCATGGGAATGTAAAATGTGCAGCCAGTTGGAAAGTAATCTCTCCATTTCCTGAATGATTAAACATAGAGTTACCATATTTCCCAGTGTAGTGAATTTGTTAAATTAACATTTGTTAAGCAGAGCTTTGGGGTGCTGGATGGCGAGCCATGGTTTAACAAAATCTTGTCTCCAAAGCTGCATATTATCATTTGCACTTTAGTTTATTCTTGGGAGGGAGTCACCAAGTCCATCCCACACTCATGGGAGAAATTAGGCTCCATCTCTATTATTGGAATAACTTCTAGGCCCAATTCAGAGCCGTCCTGTCCATGGTGCCACTCTGAGAAGCCTCAATGGCATTTTTATACACCAATCAGAAAGAGAAACTAAGAAAACAATCTCATTTACAGTTATATCAAGAAAAACAAAGCAGCTAGGAATAAATTTAACCAAAGAGGTAAAAGACCTATACTCAAACAATTCTATGATACTGAAGAAAGAAACTGAAGAAGATACAAATAAGTGGAAGCATATACTGTGTTCATGAATAGGAAGAATTAATATCATTAATATGTCCATACCACCCAAGTCAATCTATAGACTCAATGCAATTCCTATCAAAATACCAATGGAGTATATCACAGAACTAGAGTAAATAATCCTAAAATGAACATGGAACCACAAACAACCCCAAAAAGCCAATGCAAACTTCCTTGAGAAAGAAGAATAAAGTGGGAGGTACCATGCTACCTGATGTCAAACTACATACTACAAGGCCACAGTAATCAGCATGTCATGAGCATAAAAACAGACATGTAGATTAATAGAACAGAACAGAGAGCCCAGAAATAAATCCACACCTCTGTGGTTAATAAGGCAAAAACATACAATAGGGTAAAGATAGTCTATTCAACAAATGATGCTGGAAAAATTGAAAAGGTATATGCAGAAAATGAAACTAGATCACCTTCTTATACCATACACATAAACAAATTCAAAATGGATTAATGATTTAAATTTAAGACTGGAAACCATGAAAAGTTCTAGAAGAAAATATGGGCAGATACTTCTTGAGAAATATATTTTATGATATATCTCCTTCAGGAAGGGAAACAAAAATAAAAAATGAATCGGACTATATCAAACTAAAAAGTTTTTGCACAGCAAAGGAAACCATCAACAAAATGACAAGACAGCTTACCAAATGGGAGAAAATGTTCACCAATGATACATCTGTTAAGAGGTTAATACTGAGACAACTTAACACCAGAAAAACAAGCAACTCAATTAAAAAGCAGGCAAAAAAAAAAAAAAAAAAAGAAAAAAAGAAAAAAAAGCAGGTAGAAGATCTGACCCTTCTGCAAAGAGGACATACAAATGGCCAATAGACCTATAAAAACATGTTCAGTATCACTGATCATCAGATAAATGCAAATTAAAATCACAATGAGATACCATCTCCCACTTTTTATAATGGCTACCATCAATAAATAAACAAATGTTGGCCAGGATGTTGAGAAAAAGGAACCTTAGAACACTGTTGTTGGGAATGCAGACTGGTGTAGCCACTGTGAAAAACAGTGTGGAGATTGCTCAAAAGAACACACCCCTATGTTCATTTCAGTGTTAATTATAATTGCCAAGATCTGGAAGCAACCATATGGCCATCAGTAGATAAGCAAATAAAAACATTGTGGCACATTTACACAGCGGAAAACTATTCAGGTGCAAAAAAGATATATAAATAAGTTAAAATTTCACCTTTTGTGACAGCATGGACCTGGATATTATAAAGTGAAATATATCAGTCAGAAAAAGACAAATATCATATGATTTCACTTATGTGTGGAATCTAATGAACAAACTGAATGAACCAGCAAAATAGAGACAGAGAGAACAGACTGGCATTTGTCCAAGAGGAGTGGAATTCAAGGGCTGGGTGAAAAAGGTGAAGGGACTGAGCAGTACAAACTGGTAGCTGCAGAACAGCCAGAGATGCAGGATGCCACATGGGCAATGTAGTCAATAATGTAGAGCTAATGAGGTATGGCATCAGGTGTGTGCTTGGAGCAGTGAGGGGACCACTCTGTAGAGTGTGTGATTTTCCAGCCACTTTACAGTACATGTGAAACTGGTGGAAAATGGTATTTTATGTGAACTATGGTTGAAAAATAATAAAGTAATAAATAAACAAAATTTAAAAATAAGGGCTTGGTGATGATGAACTTCTTTAGCTTTACCTTGTCTGGGAAGCACTTTATCTGCCCTTCCATTCTGAATGATAGCTTTGCTGGATAGAGCAATAATGGTTGAAAGTCCGTGCTTTTCATCACTTTGAATATTTCTTACCAGTTCCTTCTAGCCTACAAGGTTTCTTTTGAGAATTCAGCTGACAGTCTTATAGGAACTCCTGTGTAAGTAACACTCTGCCTTTCTCTTGCTGCTTTTAAGAGCATTTTAATTATGATGTGTCTTTTTGTGGTCCTCTTTGAGTCTAGTTTGGTTGCAGCTCTGTTCTTCCTGGACTTGTATGTTTATTTCCTTCACCAAATTTGGGAAGTTTCTTTTATTATTTTTTCACATAAATTTTCAATTTTTTGCTCTTCCTCTTCTCCTTCTGGCACCCCTATGATTCGGATGCTGACATGTTTAAAGTTGTCCCAGAGGTTCCTAAGCCTCTCCTCATTTTTTTCAAAATTTGTTTCCTCATTCTGTACTTGTTGACTGTTTATTTCTTCCTTATGTTTTTGAATCATTGATTTGAACCTTGGTTTCCTTCCTTTCACCATTGGTTTCATCAGAATATTTTTTCTGTTTCACTTAGCATAGCCTTCACTTCCTTACATGTTTGCATATCTGTCAAGTCATATAACCATCTTTATCACCAGTGTTTTGAACTTAGTGTCTGTTAGGTTGGCTACCTCCTTGTCACTTAGTTCTCCCCTGGAACCTTGATCTGTTCCCTCTTTTGGACTATACTTCTCTATCTTCTTAACTTGACAGACTTGTATTCCTGTGTCTTAGGTAGAGCTGTTGCACCTGTTACGTTGCAACGAGTGGAGCCTTAGGTATTCATCAGTGTGGGGAGACCCATTTCACCATACTGTGGTGCTGTATGTGGGGGAGGGGTCTGAGAGGGAACAGCTGCTTGCTCAGTACTTGCCCCTTTTCCAGGCACTTCTCCCATTTCCTGTATGGGACTGGAGCCTCTCTAGCTATTGCCCTGGCCATGGTTCCCAGAGTGGATGGGTCTGCGAACATTTTAGGACCGAGGGGGGCCTCTAAAGAAATGGACTCTGCTAACAGACCTGAAGATTCTTTCTCCACCCAAACCCCCACTGTTTTTCATAGTCAGAAGCAATGTGGCCTTATTCTCCCTTGGCACTGGAACTGTGAGCATTGTAGTCTGGTCTGGGCTGGGAGTTCTCCCCAGGTTTCCCTCCTTACTTTTTTAAATGTGTGATTGCATTTTCTGCCAGCCTGCTACAGCTGCTGTTCTGCCACTGCCATGCCACCAAACCATATACTCTCTGTCCTGGATCCACCCCTCCTACCTGTTTGGATGAGTGTTTCTTCTTTATATCTTTGTTTGTTGGACTTTCATGCATCTCAATTTGTTCTGGAACTTCTAGTTGTCTCCAATTCCTTCTTAGTTGTGGAAAGAGATGCAGTGTGTCTACCTATGCCTCCACTTTGCTTGAATTTCTGTAGTAATTTTTAAGATGTCAGTGAAACTGTAGAACATAGACAAATAATAAATACTGGTCCAAAGGCAATCAAATGAGAGAAAGTGTACAGAATGCCACATTCTGGTTGAGTAGCTGCATTGCATGCTTCTGCTGCATTTTGTCCTTCCTGACTTTGCGTTCAGTGCCCTGCACTTGTACACCTTTGTCTTAATTTATCCTTCTGGCAGCCTAGGGAGAGAGCAGTGCAATCCTGTTGAAAAGGCATCAGTTTTACCTGAGGGCCTGCTAAGTGGATATTAGTATCCCCATCGTAGATGTGGATTAAACCCTTCATCTCTTTGCCCAGATGGGTTCCTGGTGGAAGAGAAAATGGGGCAGATAAGGAAAGCCCCTACCTGGGATAATTTCATGGACAGAGATTTAGGGTAGAAATAAAGGCTAAATGCAACAAAGCTCTGGTTTTGAAAAAACACCATCTTTCAGTTATAAAAGAGAAAGATAATTAGAGGTCATTGAAAATCTATGTGACTAGTTATTATAGTGCTTCAGAGCCACTCTAAGCACTCTAGGAGAGATTATTCTCCAGAAAAGAACATTCCTTGAATACAAAATTTAGACAGTTTTTATATGAAAATATTCATTGAGCCTTTCATGGACTAATTATCCTCCTTTACAAAATTATTTCCCTTCCATCATTTCATTCTATCATCACAGAAGCCCACGAAGGATGAAAGGCAGAGGCAATTATCCCCATTTGGGAGATAAGTAGATTGCAGTTGTTACAATCAAAGCAACAGCCAGAGAAGAGTGTGGCAGAGCTGGGTCTGGCACCCAGGGCTTTCATCTCCAGAACACTAGGTTCTCTGCCTGACCCAGGAGTTTGCCATGAGCCAAGATGTGAGATGAGAAATCCATGTTTGGTTTTTGATGGGAAACATTGGAATCAAGGTGATGGGAATTGGCTGTGGGTGGTAGGGAGTAGGAGGGTACTCTGCCCTAGTACAAACACAGACCCCATCAATTGTGCCCCTACCACATAACGGACTCTGTGCTAGCATTTTCCCACCAGCAGAAATACATATCACTTTTCCATCAACTCCAGGAGTAGTAAGCCTCTGTTATTCTGCTCACTTCTAAGATAAGAATGCAGAGGTACAGAGGGGTTCAATATCTTGTTCAAAGCCACATAGCTAGCTAGTAAGTCATAGGTGATTTTAACCCAAGGGAGCCTGATTCCAGAATGTTGTCTTTGTTTCATTGCCTGCTGGTTAGACCTTTTTTGTTCAGATGAATTCATGGACAAAAAGCTAATTGCTTCTGTTTTCAATCCTGCCATTTTAGATAGGCCATTATTTCCACCCACCCATTGGCTGTGGAGAAATTGCTCCTTGTATCAGTCTAACATACTCGGATATAAGCCCCAGTTCAGTCATCTGTTCTTCTCCAAACCTGTGTTCCTCAATATCCTAGGCAGGGTATTTCACTTTTGCTCAGAGAGACTTGAGGACAGGGTTATCCTTCTCCTCTTCCCTCTCCTCCTTTCTCCTCCTTCTCATTATTCTTCTGGCCTGGAAAAAAACCCTAAAGGGAGAAGGTCCAAGCTGCCCAGTCCTGAAGAGTGGTACCACCCCTTACTACCTTCCTGTCAGGTTCCCACTGAATCAATGGCTGCAAACTCTCCCCCTACTCTTCACTTCCCTGAGGCTGGTAGTACCATCAGAACCTTCACTGACACTCTAGAAAACTACAGTAGTCTTTCTGGTAAGGGAATGTGCAACATGGCTCTGTCCTCAGATGGTTAGGTTAAGAAGGTCTCAGAGATATTCATAGACCAGGCTCCTCCCACTTCCTGCCTAGGTAGTCCTCCCAGACAGAACATTCTACAAAGTCCCTGAAGGACCAGAGGAGGAAGACATGAGGGGAGGGAAGAGACCTCTCAAATGACTTCTGCTTATAAGAGTAACCCATACTATGCAGATTCAAAATGATATAAAACCACCAGAAAGGGTAAAATATTAAATAAAAATCATCTTTAGCCTTCCCAACCAGTGTGAACCCTTGTAAATACACACACACACACACACACACATACAATGTACTAGGATTTTTACAAAATTAGGATCACATGCACTACCCATTATAAATCTTGACTTTTTAAACTTAATACTTAATGAGAATTTCCCAAAATTATTTACTAATCTTCAAAAACATGGATTAAAACAACTCCATTATATAAACGTGCCAAATTAGTATAACAATTCCCATATTAAACATTGAAGTTGCTTTCAATTTCTCACCATTATAATACCACTGTACTGAATATCCCTGAACATACTAATAGATGATACTTAATGCTAATTAAGTACTAGGCATTTTGCTAGAAAAAATAAGTGGATTCAGTGTCACTCTATAGGTATGCTGAACAAAGGTACTAGCCAGCAGGCAAAGTAGGTGCTTATATCAATCCCACTTTCCATTCTGAAGGAAAAGTACCCTGCCACAAAATTACATCCCCCTGAAGGAAGGGGTACTGTTTTTGTTGCACAAGTGCCCTGTCTGTTTGCCAACTCCTACACATCTGCCTGTAAAAGGCAGTTTATCTGCAGAATAGGGACTTTTTCAAAATCTTCCCAAGGATCATACAGGTTAGCAGCCCTAAAGAGATTATCTCATTAATGCTCATAACAACTCTATGAAGAAGGTACTATTATCCCCACTTTGCTAATGAGGAAAGTGAGGCATGCTAGTCTAATGACTTCCTTAGAACAAATGTCTAAAAAGAAAACTGATAGATATGGCCAAGTGTTCTACAGTTCATTTATACTCCATCAGCAGTAGAAGGGACAGATATTTCCCTTTCGGTGTTGCGCCATGAAGAAACAATCTTTGAAATATTTGCCAGATTTATAGATGAAAATATCTCATTTTAATCTCTTTGCAAGTAAAGTTGGATTTTTTAATGGTCACTATTAATTTACATTACTTCTTGTGTGATTATTCTATTCAAGTATTTAAATTCTGGCTGGTGGCACAATGGATAAGGCACCAGCCTGCAAACCCAAAGGCCAATGGTTCGATTCCCAGCCAGGGCACATAAGCAGGATGCAAGCCAGGTCTCCAGCCACATCCGTAGCTAGAGGCAGATGAAAGGCAACCATACATTGATATCTCTCTCCCTCTCTGCCTCTCTCCCTTCCCCTCTCTCTAAAAATAATAACTAAATAAATAAAATTTAAAAGTATTTTATCCACTTTCCTCTTGGTAAGTCAGTATTTCTCTTGTTGACTATTGATAATATTTTATGTTAAGGGTAATGTTCCTTGGTCTATAATTTGTTTTGCAAATGTTTACTACCAACTACATCTATCAGATTAGATTCATCCCTGGATATTTTATATATTTTATATTATGATTGTGAATGGGAGCTTTTTTCTATTATGTGTTCAAACAAATTATTGGCAGATTATAAGCAAACTTTGGCTTTTTGTGTATGTTGTCTGTGCCCATACACAGACTGAACTCCTTAATTACTGCCAATAATTTTTCAATTTTCTAAGCTCTTCAGAACTTCCTAGAATGAAAAATTTAAAGTGACTAGAAATAAAGGTAATAAGAAATATGCAAGGGATTTAGAGAAGGCCTAAATAAATTAAGAAATATGCTGCATTCATAATTTGGAAATCTCAAAAATGTAAAGATGGCCATTCTCTTCTAAATAATCTGCATATTCAGTACATTTCTAATAAAAATCTCATCATGTTTTTCATAGTACTTGGCAAACAGATTCAGAATTTTAGATGAGGCAACAAATTACCAAAAATAACTGAAGCACTTCCTTATGAACAATGAATTGAGGGACCAGACCTTAGCAGATATCAGAGATGTTTTTATAAATCATTGGGACAGAAAGAGGGAGATAACTATTTGCAAAATGGTAACAAAACAATTGATTATGTGTATTGGAAAAATTAAATTGGATGCCTACCTCTCACCATACATAAAAATACATTTTATGGGAATTAGACTTAGGTGTCGGTCTACTCAGCTATTTTGCTAAATTTGCTTATTAGGTCGAGTAAGTTTTTGGTGGAGCCAATCGGGTTTTGTATGTACACTATCATATCATCCGCAAATAATGACAGTTTGACTTTGTCCTTTCCAATTTGGATACTTTTGATTCCTTTTTCTTCTCTGATGGGTATAGCTAGAACTTCCAAGACAATGTTGAATAGAAGTAGATAAAGTGGGCAGCCTTGTCTTGTTCCTGAACTTAGGGGGAAAGCTTTCAGTTTTTGTCCATTAACTATGATGTTGGCTTCAGGTTTCTCATAGATGGCCTTTATGATGTTGAGGTATGCTCCCTCTATTCCCATTTTGCTGAGGGTTTTTATCATAAATGGTTGCTGTACTTTATCAAATGCTTTTTCAGCATCTATTGATATGATCATATGGTTTTTGTCTTTCAATTTGTTGATGTGGTGTATTACATTTGTTGTTTTATGAATGTTGTACCTTCCTTGCACAAAGGGATATTATTGAAGTCCACAATTTCCTTAACAGTTTGGCCTGCACGCAGTCCAGAAATTATGGTTGCTCTAACATTGTATTCCTTCAAAATGACAATTACTCTCAGAATCTAATGCTTTGTAGCTGAAAAAATGATGTTAAATCATAACCTTAGAAACATAGTTTTTCAAAATTAGTAAGAAGCATGTAAACTAAGGAGAGGCAAAGTTCTTGCCAATTTATCATGCATACCCTGTAAATGCAGTACATCCATACAATGGGAAACTACTAAACAATAAAAAGAAAGAAACTATTGATACACAAACCAATTTAAGTGGATTTCAAAGGCATTATACCGAGTGAAAGAAAGCCTGTTGTAAAATATGACATACTGTGGCTCCATTTATGTAATATTCTCAAAATGACAAAACTATAGTAATGGAGGGCACATCAATGGTTGCCAGGGATTAGTGGTGAGGGAAGGGTAGTTCAAGGGAGTATACAAATTGTGATGGTGGTTAAACAAATTTATACCTGGGTCAAATTTCAGAGAACTGTACACCAAAATAAAAAAGCCTGCATATAAAAAATGGTAAAATTTGAATAAGAGTTGTAGTTTAGTTAATAGTATCATGCTATTGTCAATTTTCCAGTTTTGATTATTGAGCTATGGTTATATAACTATTATTTTGGGGGGAAGTTGAGTGAAGAACTCAACTGAAGAACTCTCTGAAGTCCCCACCCCCAATTTTATGAGTCTAAAATTGTTTTGTAATTTTAAAAAACTCACTAAAGTAAAAGCAAAGCTATAATTGTTTACAGAGCAGTACAAGACAAGAACTGTATAACTTTGGAGTAAGAAAAAATGTCTTTATTTTCCCCAGAAAATGATTTTATTTTTTAGAATCAACATACATTTTATGCATTTGTCTATCATATCCTGTGATTCTTCTTATTTGGTTGCTTGATGACCTATAAAAATTAAACTTGATTAACTGAAATGGTAGATGCTGAAGAATAAAATAGAATATTTGTGTAGCAAAACAGGGCAAAAATAAAATTAAGAAATATATATTAAAGAAATGTTCATCAGTACTAGGATTACAAATATACACATACAAATTCATGTAAACTCCCTCTCCAAAGAGCTGCCTGATATACATTTAAATATCCCAAATTAAGAAAATCTTAATTCTAGAGTAAGAACATGTAGATTTATAATAGGGAATATTATTTTGGAATGACATAAATCCATTAGGAGCACTTCCAGATATTTTAACTATGCTCAATGGTCTTTCTTTCTTTGTTTCTTCTTTTTAAAAAGATTTTATTCATTATTTCCAGAGAGAGAAGAAGGGAGAGAGGCAGAGAGGGAGAGAGACATCAGTGTATGGTTGCCTTTCACCTGCCTCCAGCCACGGACTTGGCTGGAGACCTGGCTTGCAACCTGGTTATGTGCCCTGGCTGGAGAACCAAACCTGCAACCTTTGGGTTCGCAGGCCAGCACCTTATCCACTGTGCCACCACCCAGGACCCATTTTTTTTTTCTTTCTTTCTTTTCTTTCTTTCTTTCTTTTCTTTCTTTCTTTCTTTCTTTCTTTCTTTCTTTCTTTCTTTCTTTCTTTCTTCCTTCCTTCCTTCCTTCCTTCCTTCCTTCCTTCCTTCCTTCCTTCCTTCCTTCCTTCCTTCCTTCCTTCCTTCCTTCATTTAATTTTTTTTTTACAGTATAAAATTTTTATATTTAGGTGGACTCAGTTTAGATGATCCTAATTTTGTTGGCAATATCCAAAGCATCATAGCCTGGAGCCAGTTGAACATATGTCTCCTTTTCCCCACCAGGCCTGATCAGGTGTTCACCTTGGCCACATCAATGTCATAGAGCTTTTTCACAGCCTGTTTGATCTGGCGCTTCTTGGCCTTGACATCCACAATGAATATAAGTGTATTGTCATCTTCTATCTTCTTCATGGCTGACTCAGTAGCGAAGGGGAACTTGATGATAGCATAGTGGTCAAGCTTATTTCTCCTGGGGGTACTCTTTTGAGGATATTTAGGCTGCCTTTGGAGCCACAGTATCTTAGGCCTCCAGAAGGTGAGTGATGTGCAGATCTTCATATTTGTGACACCTTTTAGTACTGCTTTCTTCACCTTCAAAGCCTTTGCCTTGGCTTTAGCTTTGGGAGGGGCAGGGGTTTCCTTCTTTGATTTGGGAATCACCTTTGTGAAAAGCCATTTTTTTCTTCTTACTTTTTTTTTTTTTTTTTGCTTTCCCATAATATTCTCTCCCTGAGACAGCATATGGTATGGTGCCTATTAGATAAAGTTAATGCATAAATATGTAATAAATAATTTAACAAGCAAATAAGAACCAAAGTTTGTTGGATACAAAAATTTTAAATGCTCAGTGATACAAAAGAAAGTATCATTTTTACGTAAATGTGAATTACTTCTCTTTACATAAATGTGAAGACTCTATGCTTGCTAATTTTCCAAATGTACTATAAAATTTCCAATATCCCTGAGTTAATCCCAACCTGCTTCAAATTACCATGCTTTGAAGTTTTGCCTCAAGTTTTGGTCAAGGCTATCTAAAAGTATATCAAATAAAGTATCATCAAAGATAGTTTTTTGCTAAGTAACAGAAAAGTGTAATAAAATATTTCTTAGAATTTTACCTTGAAAGTTCTTAAGATCAATGTATTCAACTCAGGTAAATTTTCATACTGCAAAAATATTAATGAATAAATTATTGCAGTGACCTTATTCAGCACTATTTGAAACAATGCTTAAAACTTTGTAAGAAAAAATTTTATAAACAGGATACAAAAAATATAAACTATAAGGGAAAAGACAGAAAGTTTTAAATATGCTATGATAAAGAACAGTTTATCAAAATAATGCCACATGATATTTCCTGAGGCAGCATATGCCATTGTGCATTTTTAATAAGATTAATAAAATAAGAAAAACTAATGAGTATTTTATTTAGGCATACATAAATATGTAATAAAAATTTAACAAGCAATTAAATAAGGGACACATTTTTGAATGGTGATTAACAATGAGCAGTACAGCAAAATTGTTAAGGAGAAAATTGCCTGGGTTCAAATTCTGACTTGCCACTAAATGCTGGCATAACCTTGGCAAGTAACTTAACCTCTTTGTGCTTTAGTGGCCTTGTGTGTAAAATGTAGCTAATTCACAATGAATTAATACATATATATTGTGTAAACAATACCTAGTGTGTAATGAAAGACAGGGTGCGCGTGATAAAGTGGCAAAATTTTAGTAAAATAAACAACATATCACAAAAATGTTATATTTTGAAATAAATTTATTCTTATATGTAAATACATAAACATAGTCATTATTTTTAAATTGTTCAGAGAAGTCTCCATTTGCTGCAATAATAGACTCGATTCAACTTCCGAATCTTGAGCACACTTTAATTCACTTTTCTTTATCCAGGGATATCATCATGTTTTCAATCTTAGCTTTAACAGCTTCTTTATTGGAATAAGGTTATTTATTAACTTCTCTCTCACAAATGCTGCATACACAATAGTCTAAAGGATTGGCATCTGGTGAACTAGGTGGCCAGATTTTCTTTGACCAGAATTCAAGAACATTGACACTGAGACATTTTTGCACCTTTTTGGCATTATGTGCTGGTGCACCATCTTGTTGGAAGATAAAATGACATCCATTTGTGACTTGCTTCATCCATGGTACAACTACTTCTCTCAAAACGTCAAGGTAAACATCAGCAGTCACCTTCAAGCCTTGTGGGAAAAATGTGGAGTCATGATATCTTCTTCATTGCTGACAACACCTAACACCATCACTGTAGCAGGAAATTTTGTCTTCATGACAATTGGGACTTCATTAGAACTCTCACAAAGCCATGTGTTGTTTCTTCTGTTGATTATTTGGTCCTGCTGAAATTTTTTTGCATTGGAAAAGAAAATTAGGGTTTTTTTCTTTGGGATTTTCAATGTTAGCAGTTTCCTTGTTTTTCAAAACACCTTTCCTTTGTCTGCTGTGACATAAACTGGCCTCTTCTAAGAATCTACAATCTGTATCTGATACCTTCAACAATGATCTTGTGAACAGTTGCATCCAACATCTGCAGTTCTCTTGCTATGGAGCACATTGACTTTCCCAGATGTTCATTGATGATCTCCTGGATTCTGTGTACAATATCTGGACTTGTGCAACCCTTGTATATCTTATGCACTTCCCTTGTTGGTGTGTCAACATTAGAATCAGCATCATACATCTTCTTCACATTGTAAACTGTATGTAAAGGGATGTAAAGTCTGCAATTTCCTTAGCAGTTGGCCCTATGTGCAGTCCAGAAATTATGGTTGCTCTAAAATGGAATTCCTTTAACATGATGGTTGCTCTTAGAATTTAATACTTTATATCTGAAACAATGATGGTAAATCATAACCTTAGAAACATAGTTTTTCAAAATGAATAAGAAACATGTGAAATAAGGAGATGCAAAGTTCTTGCCAAGTTATCGCATACACCCTGTAAATAGCTATTATATTGAGGAAATGAATGGCAGAGGGTTTGAATAGGTGATATGGCCATAGGAGAATTTAAGTAGTCACTAATACTATAGTTTTTATTTGGCAGTTGGTTTACAATATTCACTATATTATTAAAATTTAGGAAAAACCCATATTCTAGCATAAACCAATGAAAATGGTAAAACTTTTTGAAAGAGTGAAAAGAGAAGCCACACACTATCAAAGACAAAGGTTGCAATAAATACATAACCAAATAATTAAAATCTGGAATAGACAAGGAAAATAGTCAAAAAACTAACAAGGAAAAGACAAATAACCCAACTACAACAAATGTGCAAATGACATTTTATGGAGGAGGAATCCATATAGTCCATACACATATGAAAAGATGTTCAAACTCAATAAATGCAAATTACAGTCTCAGCAAAATACCCACACTCTATCAGTTATCTAGGGCTGCCATAACAAAATATCAGAGACTATGTGACTTTCACAACAGTTATTTGTTGTTTCACAGTCTTGGAGGCTGGAAGTCCAAGATGAATATTTTGTTCCTACTAAGGCCTCTTCTTGTCTTGGAGATGACTGTCTTCTCACTATGTCCTCATATAGTCACCCCACAGTTTATGTGTGTCTGTATCATAATCTCCTCCTATAAGGACTCCAGTCATATTGGTTTAGGGCCCACCCCAAAAACTTCATTTTATTTACTTATTTATTTATTAAAGATTTTATTTATTATTTCCAGAGAGAGGGATAGGGAGAGAGGCAGAGAGGGAGAGAAATATCAATATATGGTTGCCTTTCACCTGCCTTCAGCTACGAATCAGGATGGAGACCTGGTTTCCAACCTGGTTATGTGCCCTGGCTGGGAATTGAACCAGTGACCTTTCGGTTCACAGACTGGCACCTCTGCACTGAGTGACCAGCCAGGGCCCAACTTCATTTCATATTAATTACTTTTTATTTTTTTAAAGATTTTTATTTCATTTTTTTTAGAAAGAGGGGAAGGGAGAGAGGCAGAGAGGGAGAGAGACATCAATGTATGGTTGTGTTTCACCTGCCTCCAGCCACAGACCTGACTGGAGACCTGGTTTGCAACCTGGTTATGTGCCCTGGCTGGGGAATCGAACCTGCAACCTTTGGGTTCACAGGCCAGTGCCTTATCTACTGTGCTACCAGCCAGGGCTGATTACTTTTTATAGTTAATTTTATTGATTATGTTATTGCAGTTGTCCCACTTTTGCCCCCTTTGCCCCCCTCTATTTGGTACCCCTTTCCCTTCAGTGATTCTTCCCCTTAGTTCATGTCCATGGATCATGCACATAAGTTTTGTAGCTTCTCCATTTCCTATAGTATTCTTAACATTCCCCTGTCTATTTTGCACCTATCAATTATGAATTTTAATACCTGTGATTTTCCATTTTCCCCCTTCCTCCTTCCAGCTGATAACCCTCCATTTGATCTCCATATCTATAATTCTATTCCTATTCAGATTGTTCACTTAGGGTTTTGTTTTGTTTTGTTTTATTTTTAGATTCAGTTGTTGATAGCCATGAATTTATTGACTTTTTAAAAAGTTTTTATTTTATTTTATTTTATTTTAGAGACAGGGGAAAGGAGGAAAAAAGAGAGGGAGAGAAATACCAATGTATGGTTGCCTCTTGTGCACTAGGGACCTGAAACCCAGGCATGTACCCTGACTGGGAATAGAACTGGCAACACTTTGGTTCACAGGCCAGCACTCAATCCACTGAGCCATTCTAAGCAGGGTTGTGGCCTTTCTAAAGATCGCAGTTTTTACCTTATTTTCTTTTTTTTCTTTTTAAATTTTATTGTTGTTGTATTACATCCATCCCCTTTTTGCTCCCCTCTGTCCCCCTCCCCACCCACCCATTTCCGCGAAAGTCAATCCCACCTGTTGTCCATGTCCATGGTTTCTTTATACTAGGATCTTGTCTAAACTGTTCCCCTTTCTTGCCTCTGCCTCCTGCCTCCCCCCAACCCCCTTTCCCCTTTCACTGTATTCAAATATTTGGTTCTGTTCTGCTTGTTGTTAGTTTTGTTAATTATTGTCCGGTAATGGATGAGATCATATAGTATTTGTCCTTCACTGACTGACATATTTCACTAACCATAATACTCTACAGTTCCGTCCATGCTGATGCAAAGGGTAGGAGTTCCTTCTTTCTTTCTGCTGTATAGTATTCCATTGTGTAAATGTACCAAAGTTTTTTGATCCAATCATCCACTGATGGGCACTTAGGCTGTTTCCAGCACGTGGCTATTGTAAATGGTGCTGCTATGAACATAGGTGTACATAGGTTCTTATGAATTGGTGTTTCAGGATTCTTTGGGTATAGTCCAAGTAGTGGAATTGCTGGATCAAAAGGCAGTTCCATTTTTAGTTTCTTAAGGAAACCCCATACTGTTTTCCACAGTGGCTGCACCAGCCTGCATTCCCACCAACAGTTAACATGGGTTCCCTTTGTCCCACATCCTCATCAACACTTGTTGTTTGTTATTTGTTGATTGCCATTCTGACAGGTGTGAGGTGGTATCTTATTATGGTTTTAATTTGCATCTCTCTGATGACTAGTGATGTTGAACATTCTTTTATATGACTCTGGGCCCTTTGTATATCTTCCTCAGTGAGTTGTCTGTTCAGGTCTTTTGCCCATTTTTGAATTGGGCTGTCTGTCTCCCTGGTGTAGACTTGCATTAGTTCTTTATATATTTTGGAGATCAAACCCTTGTCTGAGGTATCATTGGCAATTATGGTTTCCCATACAGTTGGTTCCCTTTAAATTTTGCTGATGTTTTCTTTAGCTGAACAGAAACTTTTCAATTTGATATAGTCCCATTTGTTGATTTGTACATTGATTTCCTTTGTCCTTGGTGAAGTATCAGTAAACATATTTCTGCATAGGGTATCCAAAATATATGCCTATATTTTTCTCTAGGACCTTTATGGTGGCACTGCTTATGTTTCAATCCTTTATCCACCTTGAGTTTATTCTGCTGTATGGTGTAAGTTGGTGGTCTAGTTTTATCTTTTTGCATGTTGCTGTCCAGTTCTCCCAACACCACTTGTTGAAGAGACTATTTTTACTCCACTTGATGTTCCTTCTTCCTCTGTCAAGTATTAATTGACCATAGAGTCCTGGGTTAATTTCTGGGCTCTCTATTCTGTTCCATTGATCTATGTCTATTCTTATACCAGTACCAGATAGTTTTGATGACAGTAGCCTTGTAGTATTGTTTGAAGTCCAGTATTGTGATTCCTCTTACCTTGTTCTTCTTTCTCAAGATTGCTGTGGCTATTCGAGGGCATTTTGGCTCCATATAAATTTTTGAAGTATTTTTTTCTATTTCTGTGAAGTCTGTCATAGGTATTTTAATTGGGATTGCATTGAATCTATAGATCGCTTGGGTAGTAGGGACATTTTAATGATGTTAATTCTTCCCATCCATGAACAAGGTATATTCTTCCATTTATTGTATCTTCCTTGATTTCTTTCTTCATTGTTCCATGGTTTTCTGAGTACAGGTCATTTACCTCCTTGATTAAGTTTATTCCTAGGTACTTTATTTTTCTTGTTGCTATGGTAAATGGGATTTGTTTTTTCACTTCTATTTCTGTATTTTCATTATTGATATACAAAAATGCTTTTGATTTCTGGATATTGACTTTATATCCAGCTATTTTGCTAAATTTGCTTATTAGGTTGAGTAAATTTTTGATGGAGCCTGTGGGGTTTTGCATGTACACTATCATATAATCTGCAAATAATGACAGTTTGACTTCCTCCTTTCCAATTTGGATACCTTTGATTCCTTTTTCTTTTCTGATGACTATGGCTAGAACTTCCAAGACAATGTTGAATAGAAGTGGAGAAAGTGGACAACCTTGTCCCATTCCTGATCTTAGGGGGAGAGCTTTTAATTTTTGCACATTGAGTAAGATGTTGGCCTCAGGTTTCTCATAGATGGCCTTTATGATGTTGAGGTATGCTCCCTCTGTTCCCATTTTGCTGGGGTTTTTATCATGAATGGTTGCTGTACTTCATCAAATGCTTTTTCAGCATCTATTGATATGATCATATGGTTTTTATCTTTCAATTTGTTGATGCGGTGTATTACATTTATTGATTTATGAATGTTGTAACGTCCTTGCATCCCTGGGATGAAACCCACCTCATCATGGTGTAAGATCTTTGTAATATACTGCTGAATCCAGTTGGCCAATATTTTGTTGAGAATTTTAGCATCTATGTTCATCAGAGATATTGGCTTGTAGCTTTGTCTCTTAGTTGTGTCTTGCTCTGGTTTTGGGATTAGAAAAATATTGGCCTCATAGAGAGTTTGGGAGTCTTCCCTCTTCCTGGATTTTTTGGTACAGGTTGAAAAGGATAGGGGTTAGTTCTTTTTTTAAAGTTTGATAAAATTCACCTGTGTATCCATCCGGTCCAGGGCTTTTGAGCTTTGGGAGATTTTGGATTACTTCTTTAATTTCACTAGTTGTTATTGGCCTATTCAGGCTTTCTGCTTCTTCTGGCTTCAGTTTTGGTAGTTTATACATTTCAGAAATGTGTCCATTTCATCCAGGTTGTCATATTTTTTGTCATAGAGTTGTTTGTAGTAATTTCTTACAATCTTTTGTATTTCTGAGGTATCAGCTGTGATTTCTCCTCTGTCAGTTCTGATTCTGTTTATTTGCGTCCTCTCTCTCTTTTTCTTGATGAGTCTGGAAAAGGCTTGTCAATTTTGTTTATTTTTTCAAAGAACCAGCTCCTGGACCTGTTGATTTTTCAAATTGTAGTTTGAATCTCTGAGTTATTTAGTTTTGCTGTGATCTTGATGATTTCCTTCCTACTACTTGTTCTGGGCTGTGTTTGTTGTTGCTCCTGTAGTTCTTGCAGGTTTGTGATTAGGTTGTTTTTATAAACTTCTTGTGACCTTTTTTGGAAGGCCTGTATTGCTCTAAATTTCCCTCTGAGTACTGCCTTTGCTGTATCCCATAGGTTTTGGGCTATTGTGTGTTCATTGTCATTTGTTTCCAGGAATTTTTTATTTCATCTCTGATCTCATTGTTAACACATTCATTACTTAAAAGCTTGTTATTCAGGCTCCATGAGTTAGAGAATTTTTGATTTTTTCCCCTTGAGATTGGTTTCTAGTTTCAAGCCACTGTGATTTAAGAAGATGCTTTGTATGATTTCAATTTTCCTGTATTTGTGGAGGCTTGTCTTGTTTCATACCATGTGGTCTGTCTTAGAGAATGATCCATGTGCATTTGAAAAGAACGTGTGTTTTGTTTCTTTGGGGTAAAAGACTCTGTATACATCAGTTAGGTCCATTTCCTCTAGAGTGTTGTTCAATGCCACAACATCTCTGGTGATTTTTTGTTTGGTAGATCTGTCCATTGTTGATCGTGGGGTATTAAAAGCTCCTACTATTAGTGTGTTACTGTCTACATCTTTCTTAAAGTCCTCCAAGATTTTCCTTATATATATCGAAGCTCCTACTTTTGGTGCATATATGTTAACCAGAGTTCTATCTTCTTGATGGATTCTTCCCTTAAGTATTATATAATGCCCATCTTTGTCCCTTTTTATGGCCTTCATTGTAAAATCTATTTTGTCTGAAATCAGTATTGCTACTCCAGTTTTTTTTTCATGTCCATTTGTTTGATATATATTTTCCATCCCTTCACTCTCAATCTGTGTTTGACCTTTGGTTCTGAGGTGGGTCTCTTGAAGACAGCAAATATGTGGGTTATGTTTTCTTATCCATTCAGCTACCCTATGTCTTTTTTTTTTTTTTTTAAGATTTTATTTAATTATTTTTAGAAAGAGGGGAAGAGAGAGGGCAGAGAGGGAGAGAGACATCAATGTATGGTTGCTTTTCACCTGCCTCCAGCTACAGACCTGACTGGAGACCTGGTTTGCAACCTGGTTATGTGCCCTGGCTGGGGAATCGAACCTGTGACCTTTGGGTTCGCAGGCCGGAACCTTATCCACTGTGCTACCAGCCAGGGCATACCCTATGTCTTTTGATTGGTGCATTTAATCCATTTACATTTAAGGTTATTATTGATTGATACTTATTCATTGCCATTTTCTCCCGTTGTATCTCTATTCCTATTTGGCTTTCTCTGTTTCTTCATTTTATTTATTTATTTATTTTTAAAGTAGATCTTTTACCATATCTTGCAATGCTGGTTTGGTAGAGATGTATTCGTTTAGTCTTTTTTTGTGTGGGAAGCTCCTTACTTCTCCTTCTATCCTGAATGATAGCCTTGATGGGTAGAGTATTCTTGGTTGCAGGCCTTTGTTTACCATTACTTGAAATACTTTTTCCCATTCCCTTCTGGCTTGAATTGCTTCTGTTGAATAATCATTTGATAGCCTTATTGGAGCCCCCTTATATGTTATTTGCCATTTCTCTCTTCATGCTTTTAGAATTCTCTCTTTGCCTTTGAAATTAGCTATTTTAATAATAATGTGCCTTGGAGTTGGTCTGTTTGGGTTGATCTTCATTGGGACCCTCTGTGCTTCCTGAACTTGATTAATGTTTTCACTCATCATGTTAGGGAAATTTTCTATCATGACTTTTTTGAACAGGTTTTCCATTCCTTGTTTCTCTTCTCCTTCTGGCATCCCCATGATATGGATGTTGTTACCTTTCATGTTGTTCTGCAGTTCTCTTAAAACCTCTTCAATCTTGGTTATCCTTGTTTTATTCTCTTGTACTGTCTTGGAGTGTTTGTCTACATTATCCTCCAACTCGCTGTTTTTGTCCTCTACTTCCTCTAGCCTACTGTTGATTCCTGCTACTGTATTCTTTAATTCAGAGATTGTATTCTTCATTTTCTCCTGGCACTTATTGATATTTCCTGTGTCATTTTTGATGCTGTTGTAGCTCTCAGTAAGTTTCTTGTAACTTCCCTGGAGTTGTTCATATCTTTCTTTGAGCTGGCTAAGATCATTGAGCTTCTCTATCATCGTTCTTTTGAATTCCTTCTCTGATATTTCGTGTGCCTCTGTTTCATTTGGTGGTCTTTCTGGGGATTCTTCCTTTCCTTTTGGTAATAGACTGATTCTTTTTTCCCCCATTTTAGGTGTTAGTTTTTGCTTGCTTTTATTTATTTTTCCTTGGATTAATCTGATTTGCTTCCTTTCCTTAGTTGAGCACCCTTCTGTGTTAGGAGATTTGTGGAGTTCAATGTTGCAGTCTCCCAGATATTTTCCACTTGTTGTTCTTGGCGTGTCCTTTATTTGGGCTGTCTGATTGTATTCTGGATTGGTTGTGTATGTTGTTCCTTTCCTTCCAGTCAAGACGCTCTTTCTATTCTTTCTCACATAAATGAGGAGAGGGAGAATCAGAAAGCCTCAAGTATGAGTGAGCAGTGTAAGTCTATGCATATAGTTGCCGCATCTGCTTCCCTGTTCACCCTTAGTGGTCCCTGATTGGTCAATGTGGAGCCAGGACCTGTGGGCTTTTAGCAGGAAAAAAAGATAAAAAAGGTGATAATAATAAGAAGAAAGTGTTTAGATGGCTGTTCACCCTTAATAATCCCTGATTGGTCAGATGGAGCCAGGATCTGAGGGCTTTTAGAAGAAAATATATATTTTTTTAATTTAAAAAATAAAAACAAAGAAAAGGAAAAAAAATAACAAGAAAAAGAAAAAAATAATAATAAAGAAAGGGTTTAGGTGGCTGTTCACCCTTTATGATCTCTGATTGGTCCAGATGGAGCCAGGACCTGTGGGCTTTTAGAAGGAAGAAAAGAAAAAAAAGAAAAAGGAAGAAAGAAAAGAATAAAGAAAGGATTTTGGTGGCTGGGGAGGGGAGGAATACTTAGATTGAGGACTGGGAATGCATTGTAGACAGAGAGTAAGTAGACTTTAAATCAAGAGTTGGGGGAGGGTCTTGGGTATTTAGGTGGATTGAGATAGGGGAGGATTAAAAATATGTGAGAAGTAACTTTTGAAAAGGATATGTTAGGGATTAATAGTTCATGTAGCTCTCGGTGTAACTCAGGTGCTTGAGATTAGCAGTGATCCATTTCCTGAGTCTGCCTCTTTTTCTTGGTCAGGTCTCTGTAGTCTACAGTCTAGCTGGTCTTGGAGTCGCAGGGCCTCTGATTGTCACAATCAGGGCTGATTCTGAGTGTCAGCCCCTAGGTAGGCTGGACCTCCAGTAGCCTAGCTGGGTTTTAGGGCTACCGGTGTTCTGGGGCCCTCCCTTTACTTCAGTTTGAAGTCCAGCAGGGTGCCCCCTCCAACTCCTAGCAGAGTTTCCTGCCTGTGGTGGGTATCTGGCACCCCTGCAGGGCAGCCTGCAACCTCGCTGGTTCCTGTGATGACTGGCCCTGCCCCTGCAGCTCCCAGAGGAGGCAGCCCCCATGTGCCAACACTGCCCAGCCACCCCGGGCGAGGGCCAATCCTCCAAGCAGACCAGCTCTCCGAGGAGTCATTTGTGCCACCTCTGTGATGTGTGCCCTCCCAGAGTGTCTACAGTGTGGCCTTTGTTGCCTGCAATGGGTGGGTCAGTTGCCCCAGCTACAAGTTCCCAGCTCACAGTTTGGGGTTTTGGAGGGAGCCTGTGGGCCTGTGTGAGTGCGCAGGGCTGGGCCTCCCTTCTCACAGGGGCTCCAAGCTGCTGGTTCCCCGGTGGCCCGCCAGCATTGTTTTTTGCCCTCTTGCTGCCCTGGCTGGTGCACTTCCCTGCTTCCCCCCTCCTGCTCCCTGCAGTTCTCTTCTCCACCTCTGGTCCAGTGAGGAGCTTCCTCTCCCTGTTGCTGGAGCAAGGCTCTCACACAGTCCCTCCCCTGCAGTTCAATTCCTCGTTCCCTCCGGTGTTTGCCCTTGCTGCCCAAAATTCACTGTTCAGATTTCTAGTTGCCAGGGAGCCTGGAGCTGCTTCAGTTAAACACACCCCTCTAGGTAGAGCCGCCACTGCCCAGAGCCGACTTCAGCCCACTGACCGGTTTGGAACTGTCTTACCTGCTCTCATGTAGGTCTCTGCTGCCTCTGGGCTGTGCTCCCTTTGAGTCCAGATGCTGACTGCTCCAATTCTTATGGACTTAAAGACATCTCGTGCTCCCTATCCTATCCTCCAGCTGCTCTGGTACTCAAGAATGCCATCAGAACAGCTCTCTACTTTGTCGCCATCTTTGATCCCTATCTTATTTTCTTAAATAATGTCCTTTAATATTTCATGTAATAATGGCTTGGTGATGACGAACTTCTTTAGCTTTACCTTGTCTGGGAAGCACTTTATCTGTCCTTCCATTCTAAATGATAGCTTTGCTAGATAGAGTAATGTAGGTTGTAGGTCTTTGATTCTCATTACTTTAAAAAATTTTGCCAGTTTCTTCTTGCCTGAAAAGTTTCTTTTGAGAAATCAGCTGATAGTCTTATGGGTACTCCTCTGTAGGTAACTCTTTGCCTTTCTCTTGCTGTTTTTAAGATTATTTCTCTTTAAACTTTGTCATTTTAATTATGATGTGTCTTGATGTGGATCACTTTAGTTCGAACTTGTTTGGAACTCTCTATATTTCTTGGACTTGCATATCTATTTCCTTCACAATGTTTGGGAAGTTTCCTTTCATGATTTTTTTCAAATAAATTTTCAATTTCTTGCTCTTCCTTATCTCCTTCTGGTATTTCTATGATTCAGATATTGGCATATTTGTAGATGTCTGAGAGTCTTCTAATACTACCCTCATTTTTTTTAATTCCTATTTTTTATTTCTGTTCTGGTTGGATATTTATTTTTTCTTTATGTTACACAATGTTGGTTTTAATTCTGGTTCCCTTCCCTTTACTGTTGATTCCCTGTATATTTTTATTTCACTTAGTGTAACCTTTCTTCCTTTATATTGTTGACATACTCAGTGAGTTCTTTGCGCATTCTGATGATGAATGTTGATGTGGTGTATTACATTGATTGATTTATGAATGTTGTACCATCCTTGCATTCCTGGGATGAAACCCACTTGATCATGGTGTATGATCTTTGTAATGTACTGCTGAAACCGGTTGGCCTATATTATGTTGAGTATCTTAGTATCTATGTTCATCAGAGATAATGACCTATAGTTTTCTTCCTTAGTTGTGTCTTGACCTGGTTTTGGGATTAGAATAATATTGGCATTATAGAAAGAGTTTGGGAGTCTTCCCTCTTCCTGTATTCTCTGGTATAGGTTGATAGGATAGGAGTTAATTCTTCTTTAAATGTTTGGAGGAATTCACGTGTGTAGCCATTTGGTCCAGGGCTCTTGAGCTTTGGGAGATTTGGGATTAATTCTTCAATTTCAGTAGTTGTTATTGGCCTATTCAGGCTTTCTGCTTCTTCTGGATTTAGTTTATACATTTCCAGAAATGTGTCCATTTCATCCAGGTTGTCATATTTCTTGTCATATAGTTGTTTGTAATAATTGCTTACACCTTTTTTGTATTTCTGAAGTATCAGTTGTGATTTCTCCTCTGTCAGTTCTGATTCTGTTTATTTGGGTCCTCTCTCTCTTTTTCTTGATGAGTCTGGATAAGGGCTTGTGAATTTTGTTCATTTTTTCAAAGAACCAGCTCCTGGACTTCTTGATATTTCAAATCATAGTTTGAATCTCTAAGTTATTTAGTTCTGCTCTGATCTTGATGATTTTCTTCCTTCTACTTGCTCTGGGCTTTGTTTGTTGTTGCTCCTCTAGTTCATGCAGCTTTATGGTCAGATTGTTTGTATAAACTTCTAGTGACCATTTTAGGTAGACCTATATTGCTATAAATTTCCCTCTGAGAACTGCCTTTGCTGTGTCCCATAGGTTTTGGGCTATTGTGTGTTCATTGTTATTTGTTTCCAGTAACTTTTTGATTTCATCTTTAATGTCATTGCTAACCCATTCCTTACTTAAAAGCATGTTATTCAGTCTCCATGAGTTAGAGTATTTTTGTTTTTTTCTCTTGAGATTGGCTTCTAGTTTCAAGTCATTGTGATCTGAGAAGATGCTTGGTATAATTTCAATTTTCCTGTATTTGTGGAGGCTTGTCTTGTCACCTACCATGTGGTCTATCTCAGAGAATGATCCATGTGCATTTGAAAAGAATGTGTATTTTGCTTCTTTGGGGTAAATGGTTCTGTATATATCAGTTAGGTCCATTTCCTCTAGAGTTTTGTTCAATGCCCCAATATCTTTGGGGATTTTTTGTTTGGAAAATCTGTCCATTGTTGATAGTGGGGTATTAAAATCCCTTACTATGAGTGTCTTGCTGTCTATATACTTCTTGAAGTCCTCCAAGATTTTCCTTATATATTTCAGAGCTCCTATGTTGGGTGCGTATATGTTTACCAGAGTTATTTCTTCTTGATAGATTGTTCCCTTAAATATTATTAAATGTCCTTCTTTATCTCTGTTTATGGCATTCTTTGTAAAATCTATTTTGTCTGAAATAAGTATTGCTATTCCAGCCTTTTATTCATATCTATTTCCTTGATGTATATTTTTCTATCTCTTAACTCTCAACCTCTGTCAATCTTTTGTTCTGAGGTGGGTCTCTTGAAGACAGCATATATGTGGGTCATGTTTTCTTTTCCATTTGGCTACCCTCTGTCTGCTGATTGGTGCATTTAATCATTTTCATTTAAGGTTATTATTGATTGATACTTATTCATTGCCATTTTCCCCTTTTATACCTGTATTCCTCTCTGGCTTTCTCTGTTTCTTCATTTTTTTTTTTTTTTAATTTAAAGCAGTCCCTTTAGCATTTCTTGCAATGCTGGTTTTGTATAGAAGTATTCTTTTAGTCTTCTTTATATTACTTCTTTTTTTTTTAACCATTTATTTATTATTTTTTACAGACAGGGGTAGGGAGAGAGACAGAGAGGGAGAGAGACATCAATGTATGGTTGCCTTTCACCTGCCTCCAGCTATGGATCTGGCTGGAGACCTGGCTTACAACTTCATTATGTGCCCTGGCTGGGAATTGAACCAGCGACTTTTGGGTTTACAGGCTGGTGCCTCATCTACTGTGCCACCAGCCAGGGCCATTTATATTACTTCTGATGTGGCTTAACACTGTTTTCTCCCACTTGAGGCGTTCTGACTTTCCCCCTCCCTATTTTTATGTAAGAGGTAATGTTGGCTTTCTCTCTCATATCCATGCTATCTTTGCTACTCCTCAGCACCCTTCCAATTATGTATACTTTAGTCAACTTAATCGTTTTCCCCTTTTATAATAGTCTTATCATATCTACATCCTTATTAAGACTGGTTCATTTGCAGCTGAGGGTGTGATTAAGGGTGGGTGTTACCTTTGAGGGTATGGGTATTTAGCTAGGTTCATATGCTGTCAAAGTGGGATTACAGGTATAAAACTGCTTTGAAGATGTGGTTATTTTGTCTGGACTTTTGGTTCTATTTTAGGAGCACCTCAATAACAGTATATGAGATGTGGTAGAAGGAGTGTCTCTCAATTAGCCAGCTGGAGGGAAAAACTCATCAAGGAGCAACACATAAACCAAATCCAAAATACAACCATATAGCCCAAATTAATGACACAAAGGGCACCCCCAAGAGCAATAAGTTGAGGAAATCAAGGAGACAGCACCACTGAACCCCAGAAATCTCCCACCACAGAAGGAAGTCATAGCAGATTAGTATGACAAATATAAACAAGCTATAGCAGACCCCCAAAATGGGAATAAAAAGAAATAGTCCATCACCAAAAAGAAAAGAGGAATCATCAGACAGACTGAGAAGTGAAATAGAAACAAGCAAGCTATCAGGCATGGAATTCAAAGAAATCATTATAAGAAAACTCAACAAGTTCACCTAGCTCAAAGAAAACTACAATGAACTCCAGGGCAACTACAAGGAACTTACAGAAAATTATACCAGCATTAAAGCGGACATAGACACCATCAGTAAGAACCAGGATGAAATGAAGAACACAATCTCAGAAATGAAGAACACAATAGAAGGAATTCAAAGCAGGTTGGATGAAGCAGAGGATGGAAACAGAGAGTTGTAGGACAACATGGAAGAAAATAAACAGACACTGCAAAAAAAAAAAAAAGAAAAAAGACTAAAAAAGTATGAAGAGGTTTTAAGGAAGATACAGAACAACATGAAATACAACAATATCTATACCATAAGGATACCAGAAAAAGAAGAGAAGCAAGAGACAGAAAGCCTGTTTGAAAAAGTAACAACAGAAAACTTCCCTAAAATGATGAGCTAAAGGGCCACTCAAGTTCAGGAAGCACAGAGGGCCCCAATGAAGATGAACCCAAACAGGCCTACTCCAAGACACATCATAATTAAAATGGAAAACTTCAAATACAAAGACAGGATCCTAAAACTATCAAGAAAGAAACAGCTAATAACATATAGGGAAGCCCCAACAAGGTTATCAAATGATTTCTCAACAGAAACAATATAAGGCAGAAAGGGAATGGCAAAAAAATACACCAAGTAATGAAAAACAAAAGCCTGCAACCAAGAATACTCTACCCAGCAAGGCTCTCATTCAAAATGGAAGGTGAAATCAATTTTCCAGACAAAAGAAGGCTAAAAGAATACACCTTCACCAAACCAGCACTGCAAGAGATGCTAAAGCACCTCTTTTAAAAAGATTAAGACACAAAGAGAGACAGAGAGGAATACTGGAACAAAGAAGAAAACTGTCAATGAAGAAGTACCTCTCAATAATAACCTTAAATGTAAATGGATTAAAATCACCAACAAAAAGACAGGGGGAGAGAGGAAAGATGGTGACAGGGTAGAGAGCAGTGCTGATGGCGTTCTCGAGTGCCAGAGCAGCTGGAGGATAGGATAGGGAGCACAAGACATATGCAGATCCCTGCTAATTGGAGCGATAAGCATCTGGACTCAGGGGAACACAACCCAGAGGCTGCAGATGGACCTACCGGGAAGCAGGTGAGACAGTTCTAAACCTGCTGGTGGGCCGAGCTCAGCTCTGGGCAGGGTAGCTCTACCCAGAGGGGTGTCTCTAACTGAAGACAGCTTAAGTTTCCCTGTTGACTAGAAATCTGAGCAGTGAAGTATAGACAGTGAGTGCAAACACCAGAGGGAGTGAGAAATTGAACTCCTGCAGGGGAAGGACTGTGTGAGAACCTCCTGCCTGAAACTGAGAGAGAGGAAGCTCCTCACTGGGCCAGAGGCAGAGGAGAAGAGACCTGTGGAGAGCAAGAGCAGAGGAGCAGGGAAGTGCACTGGCTGGATCGGTGATAGGGCTGAAAATTGTGCCACTGTGCCACTGAGGAAAGGGCGGCGTTGAGCCCCTGCCAGGGGGCAGGCCCAATGCTGTGCACCCCCAGCAGCAGCAGGCTGCCACAAAGACTTGAAGTCCTGCCACTGCACCACCAGGTAGAGGGCAACTTGGAGCCCCAGCGAGGGGGAGGGCTGAGCCCTGCGCACCAACATCAGTGCAGACTCCCATGGAAACTCCAAACTACACACCAGGACCTTGCAGATGGTGCAACTGGTGCACCCAGGCCTCCTTGAGGAGCTGGAGGGGGAGGATTAAAGTTAGCTGGTAGGCTGCACTGTGGACCCTCTGGGGAGCCAGGCAGGCATCACAGAGGCAGCGTTGAAAAACTCCTCAAAGTGTAGGACTGCTTGGAGTGTTAGCTTTTGTCTGGGGCAGCCAGGTGCTGTTAGGGGACAGGGGATAGCTCCTCTGGGAGCTGCAGGGATAGGGGCAGCCATCACAGGAGCCAACGAGGCTGTAGGAAACCCCCTGTTGGAGCCAGGTGCAACATCACAGGCAGGAACCTCCTCCAGGAGCTGGAGGGGTAGGAATAACCATAGACACCATAGAAGCACCCTGCAGGTCTTTACACAGAACCAGTGACAGAAGAGAGGGCCCCAAAACACCAGCAGCAAGCACAGAAACCCAGCTAGGTTACTGGAGGCCCAGCCTACCTGGGGGATGACACTCAGATTCAGCCCTGACTGTGACAACCATAGGCCCTGCCACTCCACAACCACACAGATAGACTGTAGACAGCAAAGACCTGACCAAGAAAAAGAGGCAGACTCAGGAAATGGATTGCTACTAATCTCAAGCACCTGAGTTACACCAAGAGCTACATGAACTATTAATCCCTAACATATCCTATTCAAAAGTTACTTCCAACCCTCACAATTAGTGCATTTTACATGAATACTGTTTTTACCATATTGTATCCCAACTCACATATTTTTACTCCTCCCCTATCTCAATCCACCTAAATACCCAAGACCCTCCTCCTACTCTTGATTTAAAGTCTACTTACTCTCCTGATACAACTCATTTTCAGTCCTCAATCTAAGTATTCTCCCCTCCCCAGCCACGTAAACTGTTTCTTTTTATTTCTGCAAAAAGCCCATCGTTCCCGTCTCCACCTGGACCAATCAGGGCTCATTAAGGGTGAACAGGGAGGTAGATGCGGCAACTACATATACAGGCTTATACTGTTCACTTGTACTTGAGGCTTTCTGATTCTCCCTCTCCTCATTTCTATAGAATAGATAAGTTGGTTTTCTCTCTCATATCCCTGCTATCTTTGCTACTCCTTTGCATCTTTCCAAATTGTCTATACTTTAGTCAACTTAATTATTTTTCCCCTCCTACAACAGTCTTAATATATCTACATCTCTATTAAGACTGGCTCAGTTGCAGCTGAGGGTGTGATTAAATGTGGGGGTTACCTTGGAGGCTATGGGTATATAGATACATTCATAGGCAGTCAAAAGGGGAATTGAAAGAGAAAGATATCACTGAAGTTCTGATTATTTTGCCGGGACGGGTGGTTCTGTTTTAGGAGCAGCTCAAAAACAGTGTGTGAGAAAGGATAGAAGGAGTGTCTTTCAATAAGCCAAATGGAAGGAAAGGAGCAACATACACAACCAATCCAAGTTACAACCAGACAGCCAAAGTTAATGACACAAAGGCCACCCCAAGAGCAACAAGTGGACAAAATCTAGGAGACTGAAACACTGAACTCCAGAAATCTCCTAACACAGAAGGCTGCTCCACAAAGGCAGGGAAACAAAGCAGATTAATCCAAGACAAAAATAAGCAACAAAAGACACCCAAAATGGAAAAAAGAAGAAAAAAGAAAAAAAAGAGTCAGTCCATCACCAAAAGGAAAGGAAGAATCCCAGAAAGATCACTAAATGAAACAAAGGCAAACTATCAGATATGGACTTCAAAAGGATGATCATAGAGAACCTCAATGACCTCTGCCAGTTCAAAGAAAACTATAAACAATTACAGAGGAACTACAAAGAATGCCAGGGAAGTTACAAGGAACTTACTGAGAGCTACAGCAGCATCAAAAAGGACTTAGACCCATTACAGGACAATAATGAACAAAACTAACAACAAGCAAAACAGAACCAAATACATGAATACAGTGAATAGGCCTTCAGTGGGCAGGGGGAAAGCGGGGAGGGGGAAGGGGGAAGCAGAGGCAAGGAAGGGAGCAGCTTAGACAAGAACCTAGTATAAAGGAACCATGGACATGGACAACTGGTGGGATTGACTTTAGGGGGAATGGGTGGGTGGGGAGGGGGACAGAGGGGAGCAAAAAGGGGATGGATGTAATACAACAACAATAAAGTTTAAAAAAAGGGGAGGGGGAGCCGAGGGAATTGTTTTCATCAGGAGTAAAAAACGGGGCAAAGTGAAAGTAACCAGTGTACTGTTGTTTTGCTTGCTTTTAAAAACAATGCTTAGGAGCCACGGGGCTTGAGTAGGAAATGAGCAGCTTAGAAAATTTCCGTCGTTTGTTGGAGATGTTTGTCCCTGGTTCCTGGATGAGGGGACTGTCAACTTGGAAACATGGGGGAGGGTGGGGAAAAGTTGAAGGGTTATTATACAGCTCACGGACCAGATCGGGTACCAATAGACACCTTCTCCCTTTGGAGTCTAATTAGGGACTGTCTTGATCCGGCCCATGAGCTGATAAGGATTCAAAATTTGTGCTCGCAGGGTACTCCTCGGAGATGTCCTTCAGCTTCGAATTTGGGGAATGATGATTTTGATTTTCAGAAACCTTTACGTCCCTTACCTGTTAAAACAGAGGACCGGCCTCTCATCAGTCATAAACAGGGGAAATATAGTGAATATGCAAATGACACTGATGAAGAGGAGGGCCTCCTACCCTCTGGGGATCAGGCTGAGTTGGAAGAGGAGGCTGCCCACTATCACCCCAATGATGAGGTTTTCCTTGGCCTGCAGAGGGAGAAAGAGTTTCAAACCTCTTGCCATGAGCAGACAAATGAAGGGCCTCTGGCTTATAGCCAGGATGAAGGTGTAGTTCCCTTGCAGGCTTATGAGGAGCTCTTACTTCAGTTGAAGGAAATGCGGGGTTATCCACATGCTGTGCCTACCGCTCTGACCATGCCTGTCATGCCATTGCCTGAGAAGTCTTTTCTGGGGTTTAAACCAGGGGAATCAACTTCTCTATACCCTGTATACTCTCAATCTCAATTGTCTGGTTTTTCTCACTCATTGACACCCTTACAGTTGGCTCTTGCCTAGGCTCGGGTGAGGGGTGAATACACCCTGGGAATCCAGAGTGGGTTTCCTGTCATTGAGCAACAAATTAATGGACAGAATCAAAGAGTTCATGTGACCTTGCCTTTTAAGACTCTGAAGGAACTAAAAATGGCTGTCTCCCAATATGGGTCTATGGCGCCTTTCACTATGGCGTTGGTGGAGAGTTTAGCTGCTGAGGCAATGCCCCCACAGGACTGGAAGTCAGTGGCCAAATCATGCCTAACAGGAGGAGATTATCTCCTGTGGAAGGCAGAGTGGGGAGAAAGGATGCAAAGAAAGGCCAGGGAGAATGCAAGGAATGGGGTTCCTATTACAGTGGAAATGTTAATTGGAGAAGGTCAATATGCAGACATAAACTTACAAATACAGTTTGTACCTCAAGTCTTTGTACAGTGCAGTGATCTTGCCGTGAGTGCATGGAGAGCATTGCCAGCTGGAGGCCGGAAAACTGAGTTGTCAAAAATCAGGCAAGGTCCCGATGAGCCATTTCAGGATTTTGTGCATTGGCTTCTGGAAGCTACAGGCAAGGTAATCTCTGACCCAGAGGCTGGAATGCTGCTAGTTAAACAGCTGGCCTATGAAAATGCCAATGCTCCTTGTCAGGCAGCAATTAGGTCCTACAAACAGAAGGCGGAATTATCTGATTACGTCCACCTGTGTGCTGAAATAGGGCCATCTTTTATGCAAGGAGTAGCGCTCGCTGCTGCTTTGAAGGGGCAAAATATTAATGAGGTGTTATTGGCCCAATTTCAGAAAAGACGTCCAGGGGCTCTTGTTGGTGGGGGAAAAGGAAAATGTTTTAGCTGTGGGAAGTCTGGGCATTTCCAGAGGGAGTACCCTCAGAGAGGAGCTGCAGCCACTTCACTGAACTCCGGAAAGGCTCCGGGATTATATCCTAGATGTAGGAAGGGGTCTCATTGGGCAAATGAATGTAGGTCTCGATTTGATCGAGATGGTCACTTGATTGTATAGCAGGGAAATGGGGGGAGGGGGCAGCCTCAACCCCTGAGAACAATCGGGGTAAACTTGGGGAGCAACAACCCTTTTCAATTCAACCTGGTCCAGGAGGTGCAAAATCCGTCCATGATCTCCTTCGTGCCACCCCAGGCAGCGCAGGATTGGACCTCAGCTTCCACCTCCTACTTCGTACTAACACCCAACATGGGCCCTCAAGCAATCCCTACAGGTGTAAAGGGGCCTTTACCCAAAGGGACGGTCGGCCTTCGGCCTAATTCTAGGAAGGAGCGGGTTGACTATGAAGGGGTTAATAGTATACCCTGGAGTAATTGATGAAGACTATGAGGGGGAACGGAAGGTCATGGCTAATATGCCACACTCTATTGTCACTATTCCTAGGGATACTAGGATAGCACAGCTACTAATTTTGCCACAAATAGCAGTAGGAAAAACTATCTCAGAACAACCAAGGGGGCAACAGGGGTTTGGTAGTTCTGATTCCATTTTCTGGCTGCAGCATATTAAGAAAGAGTGGCCTGAGAGGGAGCTGACCTTGGATGGAAAGAAGTTTTTAGGACTTACAGATACTGGGGCAGACGTGTCAGTTGTGGCCTTAAGCCATTGGCCTCGGCATTGGCCCTACCATGAAGTGCCGCAAGCCTTGGCAGGGATTGGGAGACCCACAATTACTTATCAGAGTGCAAAAATTTTAACTTGGCAAGATGAAGAAGGAAGATCTGGGTCTGTGCAGCCTTATATTTTGGATATCCCTGTCACCCTCTGGGGGAGAGATATCCTACACGCCATGGGAGTGATGATCTACAGCCCTAGCCCTGTAATAATTAAGCAAATGTTTGACTCAGGGTGTGTTCCGCGTATGGGTTTAGGGAAAGAGCAGAATGGACGAGAGCTCCCAATATTCCCTAGCCCTCACCCCCATAGGCAGGGTCTAGGATACTCAAGTTTTAAGGGAACTGCTCAGGATATGCAACAGTCAGATTTTTCCTAGGGGTCACTGAAGCTCCTGCAACCACGAAGTATGCAGATAAGATTACATGGAAGACAACAGAGCCAGTGTGGGTTGATCAGTGGCCCCTAACTCAGGAGAAAATTTTGGCGGCACAAATGTTGGTAAAAGAGTAGTTGGATAAAGGTCACATAGAACACTCCACCAGTCCTTAGAACTCTCCCATCTTTGTAATTAAGAAAAAATCTGGAGCTTGGAGGTTGTTACAAGATTTGAGAAAGATCAATGAGACTATGGAGTTAATGGGGGTTTTGCAGCCAGGGCTGCCGAGTCCCATTGTAATTCCAGAACATCAGCCTATTATTAGTATAGATTTGAAGGATTGCTTTTATACCATCCCCCTAGATCCTAGTGATTCTAAACATTTTGCTTTTAGTGTTCCCTCGCTTAATTTTCAGGAACCCATGAAACGCTATCAATGGAAGGTATTGCCTCAGGGGATGGCTAACAGCCCCCTGCTGTGCCAACAATTTGTTGCCAGTACCTTACAGCAAACTCATGAAAAATACCCTGATGTTACCATAATTCATTATATGGATGACATACTTAATAGCCATTCTGATGTGGGGATCCTGGCTGAATGTTATGCTTGGATGCAACAAGATTTAAGGAGGTGGGGATTAGTGGTAGCAGAAGAGAAGGTGCAAAGAATTTCCCCTTTTAAGTACTTGGGAAAATTTATTGATGAACAAACCATTCACCCACAAAAGATTTCTTTTAGAAGGGACTCTTTGAAAACCTTAAATGGTTTCCAAAAATTGTTGGGTGATATCAATTGGATAAGGCCTTCCTTTAAGTTGACAACTGCAGATTTGGAGCTGCTGTTTGCCATACTAAAAGGGGATGCAGATCCTACATCTCCTTGAGAATTGACAGCGGAAGCTGAAATTGCACTTCAAATGGTGGAACAGAAAATTAGAGGCTCAATTGAAAAGAATTTCAGCCCACGAACCTTGGCAACTTATAATTCTGGCCACAGAAAGGTTACCTACTGGAGTTATGTGCCAAAATGGGCCGTTAGAGTGGTTGCACCTCCCTATTAGAAAAAAGAAGGTTATTACACCTTATCATGACAGCATGATAAGATTAATTTGCGCTGGAAGGGTGAGGAGCCGTCAATTGCTGGGGAGGGATCCCATAAGCACTATAGTTCCCTATAAGGTGGAGCAGAGAGACTGGCTATTTCAAAATTCAGAGGATTGGGTGCTGAGCTTTGAAGGCTTTGCTGGCAAGATTGATTCCCATTACCCTGCCTCAAAATTACTTCAGTTGATAGGGAATACCCCCATTATATTTCCTACAATAATGAAAAAGGAGCCTATTCCTGGAGCTGTTACTGTCTTTACAGATGGCTCAGGTAAGGGCATAGCAAGCATAGTCATTAACCAACAATCTTTTGTTTTGCAGACCACACATGTGTCAACCCAACGCGTTGAGTTGGTTGCAGTTATATATACTTTCGAGAAGCTTTCCACTGTTCCTTTTAATTTGTATACTGATTCCCGATATATCCATGGGAGTGTGGCGCCTCTGGAGACTGCTACGCTCTCATCTGGGGATCATTCTGATATGATTAACCTTTTGCTTGTGTTGCAACAGCTTATACAAATCAGGAATCAGCCCTGTTTTGTGGGATATATTCGAGCTCACAATGGTTTGCCTGGACCACTTAGTGCAGGCAATGCTCAAGCAGATGCGAAGATCAGGACGGGGCAGGCTTATCTACAACTAACCTTTTTGGAGGCTGCCCGGTCATCACATGCTCTGCATCATCAAAATACTCGATGTCTTGGACAGCAATTTGGTATTAGCAGGGAACAAGCCCGCCAAATTCGAAAAGAATATCCTCTATGCCCTCAGCTTACTGTGGTGCCTTCAGTAGGGGTTAACCCCCAGGGTCTGACTCCAGGGCACTTACGGCAAATGGATGTCACTCATGTTCCAGAGTTTGGGAAATTGCAATATTTACATGTAACTCTAGACACCTTTTCTAACTTTATTGTGGCCCATCCTCTCACTGGGGAAGCCACTAAAAATGTGATTCATCACATGCTGGCCTGTTTTACTGTTATGGGTATACCCAAAATTCTGAAAACTGATAATGCCCCTGGATACACTAGCAAAGGTTTTCAAGATTTTTGTACGGCATTTCACATTTGTCATAAAATAGGGATCCCCTACAACTCCACAGGGCAGGGGATTGTTGAAAGAGCCCATTCCAGTATAAAGAGTCAGCTGACCAAAATAAAGAATAAGGGGGAGGTAAATCCCCCATATCCTCTTACTCCACAAAATTACATTACACATACATTATATGTTTTAAATTTTTTAAATTTAGATAAGGAAGGGTATTCGGCTGCTGACCATTTATGGCGAGCCCCTGAGGGAGCTTCTGCTGAAGTCAGGTGGAAGGATGTTATCTCAGGGGAATGGAGAGGGCCGGATCCAGTGCTTATATGGAGAAGAGGTCATGTTTGTGTGTTTCCCAGAACAGCTGAGCAGCCTGTTTGGGTTCCAGAGTGGATGGTGAGGAGGAGCTATGGCCAAGCAGGATGGAGATTCCCTGGTTCCCCCTCTCAAGAAGTTGAAACTTCAGGAGGAGGAGAGGACACGGCCTCCATCACGAGTGCCCCTTCGGGCCACACCTCCTACATGGGGACAGCTGAAGAAATTGACCCAAGAGGCTGAGAAGATGGTAAAGTCACATGGTGCACCTCCTGGGGGAGCCTCTCTTTTTTTGGCAATGCTTGCACTTGTTTCCATGCAGGTAAGCAATGCACACTATCTGACAGAGAACTTTCCTGGACCCATTCCTGCACCCCCAGGGGAGAACAGGCAGCAAAAGACATATTGGGCTTATGTCCCAAACCCGCCTTTATTGAGGCCTGTCACCTGGTATGATCCTTCAGTGCCGGTGCATACAAATGAAACCTTGTTGCTGGGGGCTCCCTTGGCAGACCATATAATTCCCCAATCAGCGAAAAACTTCACATGGCATGGGGTTTCTGCCCTGGTACCTATTTGTTTTCGAAAAGGGAGCATGTCAGCTCCATTGGGGTGTGTCAACCCTTGACCTAAAGACTTTGTATACTTACTCTTGGGAATTGTATGAGTCAGAAGCTAGCTGGTACTCCCGCGTGTGGCTTCAGTTAATGTGGGGTCTCCACAAGGATTTTGCGGCCACTGGGGACTTTATGTTGCCCAACAAGCTGCCGCCTTGTGGATCCCATGGCAAATTACCCAGAGGAGAGCCCACCTGGCTGAAATGCCGATTTCCTCAGCCAGTTCAGCATGACATTGCAGGGTCAGATGAAAAGCTGCTGGATTGGTCTGTTCCCCATCCTGGATCCAGAAACTCTATATATACTTGGGAACATGAGGGGGGTTTCGTGGAGCCTATGTACGGGGTGGGGGGCAGCAGAGAAGCTGATGGCCTCCACAGGACCCATTATGAGGTCACATAAAAATGAATCAATAATTACTGGACATCAACTAGCTTTAGCATGTGTGCCAGCACCCTATGTGCGTCTGACGGGAAGCGTCAATTCTGTAAAAGCTGGTTACAGTGGGAATGTTCACTATGATATACATTGTCATAATTGCACCCTTACCAACTATATTAGTCAGCTTCCTATAGGAACAGATGTTATGGTTCTACACCAACTTCCTTTTGTCATGCTACCAGTCAACATTTCCGGGCCTTGGTATGATGATCCAGGGTATGAGATCCTGGAAAGGGTTAATGAGCTCTTACAGCACCCCAAGCATTTGGTTGGGCTGCTCATAGCTGGGTTGGCTGCTTTAGTCTCCATTATAGCAACTGCTGCCACTGCTGCAATGGCATTAACTCAGTCAGTGCACACAGCTGAGTTTGTGGATAAACTAGCAAAGAATATCAGTGAGGCCTTAGGGACCCAAGAAGCCATTAATAAAGAAATTGAGGCAAAATTGAATGCCTTGGAGGATGTGGTGTTAATCATCGGGGATGAGCTGCAGGCGTTAAAGGCCCAATTGTCTCTCAGGTGTCATGCAGAATTTAGGTGGATTTGCGTTACTCAAAAGAAATACAATGAGTCTCAACAGCATTGGTTTCAGGTTAGGAATCATTTGGAAGGCATATAGTCTCACAACAACTTAACTTTGGATATAGGGAAGTTACATACTGAGATTCAAAATATAAATGGAGCAGGTAAAGCATTGGTGGGGCCTGCATCGGTGGGGCCTGCATCGGTGGGGCCCGCATCGGTGGCCGAGCAGATTGTAAGCTCCATTAAGAGACTTGTGTCAGAAGCCAATCTATTTAGTTTAATCAGTAGTGGTGTAGCATTAGCGGTACTGTTTTTAACTCTTGCTTGTCTTCTTCCACTTCTCATCCGTGTGCTTGCAGCCAGCATCAAACAGCTTCAAGTAGGCTTGTATCATGTTCATCTGTGAGCAAAAGAAAAAGGGGGAACTGTTGGGACCCCCTGAGTCAAGGCATGGCCGGACTCAGGGCTTCGAGGCAGGCTGATGGCCAAAAGGTCAACAGCTTGGCTGAGAAGAGTTCCAATGATTACAAAGTTCCGCATCATGTTTAGAGGACAAGCTGACCTTCAGCAAGGGTAAATAGCAGCTGTGTAGTGAAAGACATAACATAAGTAGTATGCTTCGGGTGTAGTGTAATAATTAGTTACTAAGAAATAAGCAAATGCCTTGTGGGAAAAAGTACTTTCAGCCAAAATAGTTTCACTAGGAGATAGGTTTGAATGCTTGAAAAACCTATATAAGTTTTGTGTGAACAATAAAGTGGCGCTGTCACCACAATGGCAGTCCTCCTGACCTCAGCATTTTTGTGTCTGTCTTTTCATTATGAATCCTACCCTGTCTATCATTCCTCTGGCCCAGCAGGACCGCGGCAGAATACTATACAGCAGAAAGAAAGAGGGAACTCCTACCCTTTGCAACAACATGGATGGAAAGTATTATGCTTAGTGCAATAAGGCAGTCAGTGAAAGACAAATACCATATGATCTCAACCATTACAGGACAATAATGAACAAAACTAACAAAAAGTAAAACAGAACCAAATACATGAATACAGTGAATAGGCCTTCAGTGGTCAGGGAAAAGGGGGTTGGGGGGAAGCTGGAGGAAGAGGCAAGGAAGGGGAGCAGTTTCAACAAGAACCTAGTATAAAGGAATCATGGACATGGACAACAAGGGGATTGAATGGGGAGAATGGGTGGGTGGGGTGGGGGACAGAGGGGATCAAAATGGGGATGGGTGTAATACAGCAACAATAAAATTTAAAAAAATTTATGGTGCCAAAAATGCCCATGAATAGCCACAGCAATCTTGAGAAAGAAGAACAAGGTAGGAGGAATCACAATAACGGACATCAAAGAAGACTGCAAGGCTACTGTCACCAAAACAGTCTGTTACTGGCATAATAATAAACATATAGATCAATGGAACAGAATTGAGAGCCCAGAAATAAATCCAGGAATCTATTATCAATTAATATTCGACAAAGGGGTAAGGAACATAAAATAGAGTGAAAACAGTCTTTTCAACATGTGGTGTTGGCAGAACTGGAGAGCAACATGCAAAAAGAAAAACTAGACCACCAACTTACACCATACACCAGAATAAACTCAAGATGGATAAAGCACTTAAACATAAGCAGTGCCACCATAAATGCCCTGTAGAAAAATATAGGTGGTACAATTTTAGATATCCTACACAGAACTATGTTTACTGATACTTCACCAAGGGCAAAGGAAATAAAAGAACAAATCAACAAATGGGACTATATCAAATTGAAAAGTTTCTGTTCAGCTAAAGAAAACACCAGCAAAATTCAAAGAGAACCAACTATATGGGAAAACATAATTGCCAATGATATCTCAGACAAGGATTTGATCTCCAAAATATATGAAAAATTTATGCGACTCCACACCAGGGAGACAGACAGCCCAATTAAAAAATGGGCAAAAGACCTGACCAGATAACTCACTGAGGAAGACATACAAAGGGTCCAGAGGCATATGAAAGAATGCTCAACATCACTAGCCATCAGAGAGATGCAAATTAAAACCACAATAAGATACCACCTCACTGGGTGGGGTGGGGGACAGAGGGTAGCAAAAAGGGAAAGGATGTAATACAACAACAATAGAATTTAAAAAAAATACCACCTCACACCTGTCAAAATGGCAATCATCAACAAATCAACAAACAACAAGTGTTGGTGAGGATGTGGGGCTAAGAGAATACTGGTGCACTGTTGGTGGGAATGCAGGCTGGTGCAGCAGCTATGGAAAACAATATGGAGTTTCCTTAAGAAACTAAAAATGGAACTGCCTTTCGATCCAGCAAGTCCACTACTAGGACTATACCTGAAGAATCCTGAAACACCAATTCAGAAGAACCTATGTACCCCTATGTTCGTAGTAGCACTATTTATAATAGCCAAGTTAGAAAAACATCCTAAATGCCCATCGGTGGATGATTGGATTAAAAACTTTCATACATTTACACAATGGAATACTACACAGCAGAAAGAAAGTAGGAACTTCTAACCTTTGCAACAACATGGATGTGAAGTATTATGCTTAGTGAAATAAGCCAGTTAGTGAAAGACAAATACCATATGATTTCACCCATTACAGGACAATAATGAACAAAACAAACAACAAGCAAAACAGAATCAGATATACAAATAGAGTGAGTAGGCCTTCAATGGGCAGGCTAAGGGGGATGGATGCAGGGGAAGGAAAAGGCAATGAATGGGAGTAGTTTATACAAGAACCTAGTATGGAGGAACCATGGACATGGACAGCATGTCAGATTGACTTTGTGGGGAAGAGGACAGAGTGGAGCAAAAAGGGGATGGATGTAATATGACAACAGTAAAATTAAATTTAGAACAATAAGCTAAAAAAAAAAAAAGACATAGGGTATTTGAATGGATAAGAAAACATGACCCACATATATGCTGTTTTCAAGAGACCCACCTCAGAACAAAAGATCACCACAGACTGAAAGTGAAAAGATGGAAAATTCTATTTCAATCAAATTGACAATGAAAAAAAGCTGGAGTAGCAATACTTATATCAGACGAAACAGGTTTTGCAATGAAGTCCATAAAAAGGCAAAGAAGGTCATTTCATAATACTTAAGGTAATAATCCATCAAGAACATATAACCCTTATATATGCACCCATCATAGGAAAATTTTGTAGGCCTTCCAGAAAAATATAGAAAGCAACACTCTCATAGTAAGGAATTTTTATACTCCATTATCAACAATGGACAGGTATTCCAAGCAAATAGAAAATATTGTAAAATATAGTGTGTGTGCAGAAGTAAGATACAGAATGAGGTACATAAAATCCGGCACTATTTACATAAATATAAATATATACACACAATATGCAAATGCACATTCTTCAATAACAATATAAACAGTTGTATAGTAAAGAGTTGTGTGTGTGCATAGGGGTGGGGAGAGGAAAGAAAGCAAAAGGGAATAAATAAGTAAATAAAATGAGACAAACCTTCAAGACCAAAGAAGACAACTGAATGCTACCTTTAACTCAACTCTCTGCACATTTCATGTGGTGAAAAAATAAAATAAAATACTGTAACCTTTGCTTTCTCATGGGAAAAAAAAAAAACAAAACACCAAGGATATTGTAGCATTGAACAACACTCTAGATTAAATGGACTTAACTGACATATACAGAAGTTTTCAACACAAAGTTGCAAAATTCATTTATCCTCTAATGCACATAGAACATGCTAAAAGATAGGCCACATGGTAGGACACAAAACAACCCTCAACAAATTCAACAAATCTGAAATCATACCAAGCATCTCCTCATGTCACAATGGCTTGAAACTAGAAACCAATCTCAAGGGAAACATCCAAAAATAATAAAATTCATGGAGACTGAATAACATGCTATTAAGTAAGGAATGGGTTAATATTGAGATCAAAGGAAAAATCAAAGTCTATCTGGCAACAAATAAAAATGAATTCACAACACCCCAAAACCTATGTAACACAATGAAGGCAGTCCTCAGGAGGAAATTCATAGCAATGTAGTCCTACCTAAAAAGGATAGAAGAAACTCGTATAAACAACGTAAACATAAAGCTTCGAGAACTAGAACGGCAACAACAAACAAAGCCCAGAGCAGAAGGAAGGAACTTCTCAAGTTCAGAGCAGAATTAAACATCATAGAGACTAAAAGCACAATTCCAAGTCTCAACAAATCCAAGAGCTGGTTCTTTGACTAAACAAAATTGACAAACCATTAACTAGACTCATCAAGAAATAAAGAAAGAAGAGAGGAGCCAAGTAAACAAAATCAGAAACAACAGAGAAGTCATAACCAATACCACAGAAATACAAAGGATTGTAATAAATTACTACATACAACTATATGACAAGAAATTTGACAACTTGGGTTAAATGAACAAGTTTCTGGAAACATATAACCTATCAAAACTCAATCAAGAAGAAGTAGAAAACTGAATAGAGCAGTAATGACTAGTGAAATTGAAGAAATAATAAAAAAAACTTAGTGCACAAGAGCCCTGAATCACATGGCTACACAGGTGAATTTTACCAACCATTTGGGGAAGAACTAACTCCTATTCTCCTCAAACTATTCCAAAACATCCAAGAAGTGTACGGATTCCCAAACTCTTTTATAAGGCCAGTATTATTCTAAACCCCAAACCAGGTCAAAACACAATAAAGCAAGACAACTACAGGCCAATATCTCTGATGAACTTAGGTGTGACAATTCTCAACAAAATATTGATAAATTGGATCCAGCAATATATTAAAAAAGTTATACACCATGACCAAGTGGGATTTATCCCAGGGATGCAAAGATGGTTCAATATTTGCATCTCAATAGATGTAATACACCACATAAACAAACTGAAAGACAAGTACCATATGATCATATCAATAGATGTTGAAAAAGGATTTGATAAAGTACAGCACCCTTTCATGATAAAAACCCTCAGCAAGATGGGAATAGAGGGAGCATACCTTAACATAATAAAGGACATATACAAGAAACCTAAAGCTAGCATCATACTCAACGGTCAAAAACTGAGAGCCTTTCCTTTAAGATCAGGAACAAGGCAAGGTTGTCCACTCTCTCTACTTCTATTCAACATAGTTTGGAAAGTTCTAGCCACAACATTCAGATAAGAAAAAGGAATCAAAGGTATCTAAATTGGAAAGGAAAAAGTAAAATTGTCATTATTTGCAGATGACATGATAGTGTACATAGAAAATGCTAAAGACTCCATTAAAAACTACTCCCCCTAATAACTGAATTTGGCAAAATATCTGCATACAAAGTCAATATCCAGAAATTGAAGGCATTTTTATACACCAACAATAAGACATCAGAGATAGAAGCTAGAAAACAAAACCCATTTACCATAGCAACAAGAAAAATAAAGTACATAAAAATAAACTTAATCAAAAAAGTAAAGAACTTGTGCTCAGAAATCTACAGAACTCTGAAGAAAGAAATTAAGGAAGATTCAAATAAATGGAAGCATATGCCACATTCATGGTTGGGAAGAATTAACACCATTAAAATGTCCATAACTACCCAAAGGCATCTACAGATTCAGTGCAATGCCTCTTAAAATACCAGCATCATATTTCACAGAATTAGAACAAACACTTAAAAAATTCATATGGAGTCAAAACCAACCCCAAATAGCTACAGCAATCCTGAGAAAGAAAAACAAAGTAGGAGGAATCACAATACCAGATATCAAAGCTATATTACAAAGCCATAGTAACCAAAACAGTCTGGTACTGGCACAAGAACAGAGAAACAGATCAATGGAACAGAATAAAGAGCCCAGAAACAAACTCAGGATTCTATGGGCAACTAATATTCAACAAAGGGGGAAGGAACATAAAATGGAGTGCAAATAGCCTCTTCAACAAGTGATGTTGGGAGAACTGGACAGGAACTGCAAAAAAATGAAACTTGACCACCAACTTACACCACACACTAGAGTAAACTCAAGATGGATAAAAGACTTAAACACAAGTAGTGCCACCATAAAAGCCCTAGAGGAAAACATAGGCAAAAAAATTTGCTGATATCCCATGCAGCAAAATTTTCACTGAAATATCTCCCAAAGCAAGGGAAATAAAGAAAGAAATAAGCAAATGGGACTACATAAAACTAAAAAGTTTCTGCTCAGCCAAAGAAAACAGCCAGAAAACAAAAAGGGAGCCAATCAAATGGGAAAACATATTTGCCAATGACACCTCAGAGAAAAGTTTGATCTCCAAAATATATAAAGAGCTAATACAACTGAACACCAGGGAGACAAACAACCCAATCAAAAAATGGGCAAAGGTACCACAGTTTTTTGATCCAATCATCCACTGATGGGCACTTATGCTCTTTTCAGTACTTGGCTATTGTAAATAGTGCTGCTATGAACATAGGTGTACACAGGTTCTTATGAATTGGTGTTTCAGGGTTCTTTGGGTATAGTCCAAGATGATCTCATTCATTACAGGACAATAATGAACAATAAGCAAAACAGAACCAAATATATGAATACAGTGAACAAGCCTTCAGTGGTCAGGGGGAAGGGGATTTGGGGGAGGGGGGAGGAAGAGGCAAGGAAGGGGAGCAGTTTAGACAAGAACCTAGTATAAAGGAACCATGGACATGGACAACAGGGGGGATTGACTTTGGGGGAAATGGGTGGGTGGGGAGGGGACAGAGGGAAGCAAAAAAGAGATGGATGTAATACAACAACAATAAAATTAAATTTAAAAAATGGGCAAAGGACCTGACTAGACACTTCTCCAAGGGAGACATACAAAGGTCCCACAGGCATATGAAAGAATGCTTAACATCACCAGCCATTAGAGAAATACAAATAAAAACTACAACGAGATACCACCTCACACCTGTCAGAATGACTATCATCAACAAATGTACAAACAACAAGTGCTGGCAAGGATGTGGAGAAAAGGGAACCCTCGTGCATCGCTGGTGGGAATGCAGACTGGTGCAGCCACTATGGAAGACAGTATGGAATTTCCTCTGAAAACTAAGAATAAAACTACCTTATGACCCAGTGATTCCACTGCTAGGATTATACCCAAAGAATCCTGAAAGACCAATTCAGAAGAACCTATGCAACCCTATGTTCATAGTAGCACTATTTACAATAGCCAAGCACTGGAAACAACCTAAGTGCCCTTCCGTGGATCAAAAAACTTTGGTACCTTAGCACAATGGAGTTCTATGCAGCAGAAAGAAAGAGCGAACTCCTGCCATTTGCAGTAGCATAGATGGAACTGGAGAGTATCATGCTTAGTTTAGGTAAGCCAGGCAGCAGACATTTAATACCACATGTTCTCACTTAATACATGAAACTAACGAACAAACAAACAAGCAAACAAAACAGAACCAGAAACATGAATGCAAGGAACACACTTTCAGTATGCAGAGAGGAGGGGTTCGGGAGTTGGGGAGAAGGAGGCAAAGAAGGGGAACAGTTTAGTCAAGGAACTAGCATTGATGACCCATAGACATGAACAACACATAGGTTTGACTTTGGTGGGGGATAAGGATAAGGAGGGTGGGGAAGGGGAGAGCAGAGGTGAAAGATGAGATCAATGTAATATAACAATAAAAAATTTAAAAAGAGGAAAATGACAGTGAACAAGTACCTATCAATAATTACCTTAAATGTAAATGCATTAAATGCACCAATCAAAAGTATAGGGTAGCTAAATGGATAAGAAAACAAGATTCATATATATGCTGTGTACAATAGACCCAACTCAGAACAAAGTATCAACACAGATTGAAAGTAAAAGGATGGAAAAATATTTCAAGCAAACGGGTGTGAAAAAATAAAGCTGGGGTAGCAATACTCATATCAGATAAAATAGATTTCATATCAAAGACCATAAAAAGATATAAAGAAGAGTGTATCACAATACAAAAGGGAAAAATCCATCAAGAAGATAAAACCTTTGTAAACACATATGTCCCCAAATATATAAGGAACCTCTTGGAGGATTTCAAGAAAGACATTAACAGCAACACATTCATAGTTAGGAATTTTTAAAAAAGACTTTATTGATTATTTTCAGAGAGAAGGGCATGGAGGGAGGGAGAAAGGGAGAGAAACATCGATGTATGGTTGCCTTTCACCTGCCTCCAGCTACAGACCTGGCTGGAGACTTGGCTTGCAAGCAGGTTATATGCCCAGGCTGGGAATCGAACCAGCGACCTTTGGTACCAGCCATGGCATTGGTGGGAATTTTAACACTTCATTTTCAATAATGGAGTGATCTTCTAAGCAAAGAAACACCAAGGATATTGCGGCATTGAACAACATAAGTGATATATACAGAACTTTTCACCATAGAGAAGCAAAGTACATATTCTTTTCAAGTGCACATGGAACATTCTCAAAGGTAAACCATATCGTAGGACAAAAAACAAGCATCCACAAATTCAAGAAAACTAAAATTATATCAAGCATCTTCTTAAATCACAATGGCTTGAAACCAGAAACCAACATCAAGGTAAAAACCACAAAACATTCACATTTATGGAGACTATATAACATGCTATTAAATTATGAAAGGGAATTTTAACACTTCATTTTCAATAATGGAACTTCATTTTCAACAATGAGAACAAGGAAAAAATTTAAAAGTTTCTGGAAACAAATGAAAATGAACATGCAACAGACCAACAGCCATGGGACAGAATAAAGGCAGCCCTGAGAGGGAAGTTCATAGCAATATAGGGGTACCTAAAAAGAATAGAAGAATCTCAAATAAACAACCTAACCCTACAGGTACAAGAACTAGAGGAACAACAACAAAGCCCAGAGCAAGTAGAGGGAGAAAATAATCAAGATCAGAGCAGAATTAAATGACATAGAGACTAAAAGAACAATCCAAAGGATGAATAATTCCATGAGCTGATTCTTTGACTAGGTAAATGAAATTGACAAGCTTATAACCAGACTCATCTAGAAAAAAAGGAGAGAAGACCCAAATAAAAAAATTAGAAATGAAAGAGGAAAAACCACAACTGATACAACAGAAATACATAAGATTATAAGAAATTACTACAAACAACAATATGAGAAGTAATTTGACAACCTGGGTAAAATGGACAAATTTCTGGAAAAATATAACCTTCCAAAATTGAGTCAAGAAGTCAGAAAGCCTGAATAGACTGATAAAAACTATTGAAATTAAAGCAGTAATCAAAAAAACTCCTGGCACACAAAAGCCCTAGACTGATGGACATAAAGGTGAATTTTACCAAACATTTAGGGAGGAACTAACTCTTATCCTTCCCAACCTATACCAAAAATTCCAAGAAGAGGGAAGAGTCCCAAACTGTTTTTATGAGACCAGTATTATCCTAATCTCAAATCCAGGTCAAGACATAACAAAGAAAGAAAACTGAAGGCCAATATTGCTGATGAACATAGATGCTCAACAAAATATTGGTAAACCAGAAAGGGGACAGAGGGGAGTAAAAAGGGAATGGGTGTAATACAACAACAATAAAATTAAATTAAAAAGAAAGAAAGAAACATATTGGCAAACCAGATCCAGCAATACATTAAAAAGATCATAAACCAAGTTCAAGTGGGATTCATCCCAGGTATGCAAGGATGGTATAATATTCATGAATCAATAAATGTGATACACCACATAAATAAAATAAAAACAACAACTATGATCACATCACTAGATGCTAAAAAAGTGAAAACTTTCCCCCTGAAATCAGGAATAAGACAATGGTTTCCACCCTCTCTACTTCTATTCAACATAGTCTTGGAAGTTCTAGCCATAGCAATCTGACAAGGAAAAGGAAACAATGTCATCCAAATTGGAAAGGAAAACATTTAAGTATCATTATAGATAACATGATAGTGTACAGAGAAAATCCTATAGACTTCACTAAAAAATTGCTTGACCTATTAAGGGGATTTGGCAAAATAGCTGGATGCAAAGTCAATATCCAGAAATTGAAGCCATTTTTGTATACCAACAATGAAACATCAGAGATAGAAACTAGAAAAAAAAATCCTATTTACTATAGCAATAAGAAAAATAAAGTACCTAGGAATAAACTTAACTAAGGAGGTAAAAGACCTGTACTCAGAAAACTACAGAACACTGAAGAAAGAAATTAAGGAAGCTATAAAAAAATGGAAGCATATACCATGTTTATGGATGACAAGAATTAACCTTATTAAAATGTCCATACTACCCAAAATCATCTATAGATTCAACTCAATCCCTATTAAAATACTGACGTCATATCTCACAGACCTGGAAAAATACTTAAAAATTTAATATGGAGCCAAAAATGACCCTGAATAGCTACAACAATCTTGAGAAAGAAGAACATAGTAGGAGGAATCACAATACCAGACATTAAACTATATTAAAAAACCATTGTAATCAAAACATTCTGGTACTGGCATAAAAAGAGTCATACATACATATACTTACCTGGCAGGGAAGATACCATGATCATAAAGGTGGTTTTCCTAGGGTGGTGCTTATCCATTGCACTTCAGATATGCTGATGCCTGCAATTTCCCCAAATGTGGGAAACTCGACTATATAATTTGCGGTAGTACAGGACTGTGTTCCTGCTCTCCCCTAGAAAAAAGAAAAAAAAAAGAAGAGCCATATAGATTAATGGAACAGAATAGAGAGGCCAGGAATAAACCCAGGTCTCTATGGTCAACTAATATTTCACAAAGATGGCAAGAACATAAAATAGAGTAAAAATGGCCCTTTCAACAAATGGTATTGGGAGAACTGAACAGGGACATGCAAAAGAATAAAACTAAGCCACCACTTTACACCATACACCAGGATAAACTCAAGGTGAATAAAAGATGTACACATAATCCATGCCACCATTAAAGTACTAGAGGAAAACATAGGCAGTAAAATTTCAGACATCCCATGCAGCAATATTTTCACTGATATTTGTCCTAGAGAAAGGGAAATAAAGGAATAAATAAACAAATGAGATTACATCAAACTAAAAAGTTTCTTCTCAGATAAAGAAAACATCAGTGCCCTGGCTGGTGCAAAAGGCACCAGCTTACAAGCATTGGATAAGGCACTAGCCTGCGAACCCAAAGGTCGCTGGTTCAATTCCCCAGCCAGGGCACAGAACCAGGTCCCCCATTGTGGGCTCACAACAGGCAACCATACATTAATGTTTCTCTCCCTGTTTTTCCCTCTCCTTTCCTCTCTCTCTAAAAATAAATAAGATATTCTTTTCAAAAAGGAAAAATAAAACATCAGCAAAATGAAAAGGGAACCAACCATATGTAAAAATCATACTTGCCAATGATACCTCAGACAGGGATTGATCTCCAAAATATATAAAGAACTTATATGACTCAATACCAGGAAGACAGAGAACCCAAATAGAAAATGGGCAAAGGAACTGAACAGACACTTCTCTATAGAGGACATACAGAGGTTCCATAGGCATATGAAAAGATTCTCAATATCACTAGTCTTCAGAGAGGTGCAAATATTAACCACAATGAGATATCAACTCACATCAGTCAGAATGGCCATCATTAACAAATCAACAAATAACAAGTGCTGGAGAAGATGTGGAGGAAAGGTAACCCTAGTGCACTGTTGGTGGGAATGCAAACTGATGCAGCCACTATGGAAAACAGTATGGAATTTCCTCAGAAAAACTAAAAATGGAACTGCCTTATGATCCAGGGATTCCATTGCTAGAATAATACCTGAAGAATCCCAAAACACTAATCCAAAAGTAGTTATGCACCCATATGTTTACAGCAGCACTGTTTATAATGGTGAAATCCTGGAAACAGCCTAAATGCCTATCAGTAGATAAATAGATTTTTTAAAAAAACTGTGGTAAATCTACACAATGGTATACTGCACAGCAAAAAGAAAGAAGGACCTCCTAACTTTTGTGACAGTATGTTTGAAAATGGAGGGTATTATGCTTAGTGAAGTAAGCCAGATGGCAAAAGACAAATACCATATTATCTCATCTAATACAGAGAACTAATGAACAAAGCAAACAAATGAGTACAATTGAACCAGAGGCATGGAAACAAAAAACAGACTGATAGTGACCAGAGGGGTGAGGGGAGAGAGAGAAGGAAGGGGAAGAAAGGTTAGGGTTTAGTCAAAAAAGGAAGGGGAAGAAAGGTTGGGGTTTAGTCAAATACCTAGTATTAATGAACCATGGATATGGACAACAAGGAGGGGTTTGACTGTGGGAGAAAGGATAGGGTGGGTGAGGCAGAGGGCAACAATGAGGAAAAGTGGGATAACTGTAATAGAAGAATAATAAATTAATTTTAAAATTAAAAATATAAAAATGGGAGGGGAATTACAGCCATATCAAATCAATATTAATTTCTGTCAAACATATAATACCAATTCCACAAAATCTCCTCCAGAAAATAGAGGGTATTTCTGAAATTATATTAAGATCCCAGCATTACCCCGTCACCAAGTCTAATCAAAATGATATAAGAAAAAAAACTAAACCAGTGCTCAATATTTCTCATGAACATAATGTGAAATCCTTAACCAAATATTAGCAAATCAATCATGTAATACCTGGCTGGTAGCACAGTGGATAAGGTGCCAGCCTGCGAACCCAAAGGTCGCAGGTTCGATTCCCCAGCCTGGGCACATAATCAGGTTGCAAGCCAGGTCTCTAGCCAGGTCCATGGCCAGAGGCAGGTGAAAGGCAACCATACATTGATGTTTCTCTCCCTCTCTGCTTTTCTCCTTTCCTCTCTCTCTCTCTGGAAATGATAAATAAAATCTTTTTAAAAATACCTTTTAAAAAATCATGTAATATATTAAAAACCTAGGTGATGTTGTTCTGCCAATGCAAAGTTGGTTTAGCATTTAAAAATAAATCATTGCAATCCATCCCATTAAGAGTCTAAAGGAGCTCAACCACATGATCACACACCCATTCATAATAAAACTCTGAGCAAACTAGGACTAGAAGAAAGCTTTCTCTTCTTGACAAAAGTCATTTTCAAAACAACAGCAACGAAATACTCCTTATGTAAAAATTAATGATGAAAGACTGAATGCTTTCCCCCTAGTTTGGGATCACAAGGATGTCCAGTCTCACCACCCCTATTAGACATCATACTCAAGGTCTTAGTCAATGCAACCATAATACAAGGAAAATATGTGGAAACCTTCAGACTGGAATGGAAAAAAATAAAACTGCCTATTCACAGGCAATGTAAACATCTATGTAGGAAATTTCAAGGAATCTATAGAAAAGCTATTGGAACAGGACACAAGGCCAATTAACCAAAAATTCATTGTATTTCTACATAATAGTAGAAAAGTAGCAAAAATGACAGCAAAAGTACAACATTTTTAAAAAGAACAAAGTTGGAGTATTTACACTATTAAGTTTTAAAATATATGCTATTAAGTTATAGTAGTCAACATAATGTGGTATTGATGAAAGGACTGACACATAAATTAATTGAATATAACAGAGTTCAGAAATAAATAGCCAACTGGCTTTTGACAAGATGCAAAGGCAATTCAATGGATAAAGTATAGTCTTTCTTAGAAGTGGTGCTGGAACAATTGGCCATCCACATGCAAAGTAACAAACTTGGACCTATATATTGTACTGCTTACAAAAATTAACTCAAAATTGTTCATAGGTTTAAATGCAAAACCTAAAACTGTAAAATTTCTGGAAGTAAAGATAGGAGAAAATAGTTGTAGCCTTGGTTGATGCAAAGATTTCTTAGATAGAACAAAGTACAAACCATAATAGATAAACTGACATATTATAAATTGGACTTCATCAAAACAAAAATTTTAAATTGTGCTCTCCAAGAGATACTGTTAAGAAAGGGAAAAGACCCATTTGTTTATTTGCTCCTTTATTTCCCTTGCCCTAGGAGAAATACCAGTAAAAATATTGCTGCATGTGGTGTCTGCAATTTTACTGCCTATGTTTTCCTCTAGGACTTTGATGGTGGCACAGCTTATGCTTAAGTCCATTCTCCATCTTGAGTTTATTCTGATATATGGTGTAAATTGATGTTCTAGCTTTATTATTATTTTTTTTTTGCATGTCCCTGTCCAGTTCTCCCAGTGCCATTTGTTGAAGATGCTATTCTCACTCCATTTTATGCTTCTTTCCCCTTTGTTGAATATTAATTGAACATAGAGTCCTGGGTTTATTTCTGGGCTCTCTATTCTGTTCCATTGATCTATATGTTTACTCTTATGCCACTACCAGGCTGTTTTGATTACAGTGACCTTGTTTGATACAGTATTGTGATTCCTCCTACTTTGTTCTTCTTTCTCAAGATTCCTATGGCTATTCATGGTAGTTTTTGGCTCCATATAAATTTTTGAAGTATTTTTTTTCTAGATCTGTGAAATATTTCTGCTCAGCTAAAGAAAGCATCAGCAAAATTAAAAGGGAACCAACATATTTGCCAATGATACCTCAGACAAGGGTTTGATCTCCAAAATATATGACTCAACACCAGGGAGACAGCCCAATTAAAAAGTGGGCAAAGGACAAGAACCTTTTTGAGGAGGACATACAAAGGGTCCACAGGCATATGAAAGAATGCTCAACATCCTTTGCTGCCAGAGATATGCAGATTAAAACCACACTCACACCTGTCAGAATGGCCATCATTAACAAATCAACAAACAAGTGCTGGCGAGGATGTGGAGAAAAGGGAACCCTGGTGCACTGTTGGTGGGAATGTAGGTGAAAGCACTATGGAAAATACCATGGAATTTCCTCAAAAAAAAAAAAAAAACTAAAAATGGAACTGCCTTTTGATCCAGCATTTCTACTGCTAGGATTATACCTGAAGAACCCTGAAACACCAATTAAGAAGAACCTATGCACCTCTATGTTCATAGCAGAGCTATTTACAATAGCTAAGTGCTGGAAAAAGCCTAAGTGTCCATCAGTGGATGAATAGACCAAAAATATTTTGTATATTTACACAATGGATTATTATTACACAGCTGAAAGAAAGAAGGAACTCCTACTTTTTGCAACAACATGGATGAAACTGGACAGTATTATGCTTAGTGAAATAAGCCAGTCAGTCAAAGACAAATACCATATGATCTTACCCATTACAGGACAATAATGAACAAAATAAACAAATAAGTAAAATAGAACCAGAAGCATGGAAACAAGGAATAGACTTACAGTGTGCAGAAGAGAGTTGGGAAGGGGAAAAGGACAAATAAGGGGAACAGCTTAGTAAAGGAATTAGTATAAATGACCCATGGACGTAGACAACATTTGGTGATTGACTGTGGGAGAAAGGATAGGGGGGATGGGGCAGGGGAAAGCAATGGAGGGGGGACATGGAATAATGTAATACAATAATAAATTAATTTTTTAAAAGAAAGTGAAAAGACAAGCTACATATAGGGAGGAAATATTTGCAAAGTGCATGTCTGATGAAGGATTGTGAATCAAAATCTATGGTGAACTCTGTAAGCTCATGTGGTAGGCTGAATAATGTCCCCCAAAGTTATCCAGGTCCTAACCTATGGAACTTATGAATACAAGATCTCCCTGGAAAAATAATTCCAGCCATTGTTAATACAATGATAATGCTTTCCACAACATCAGTGTAACCTAGTAGCCAAGGAGAGTGTACTGGAATGTGCATGTATGAACAATGATGATGGTCAGTGTGGGCAATAAGAGCTGTTGAGTGAGCATGTGTACTGTGTGGCCTTCACATTGAAAATGACTGGGTGAGTAGCACAATGAATCTGCAAGTTTTGCATTAAGCTTGAACATTCCTCTGAGGAAACTATTATGATGATTCAGAAGGCTGCAGCTATGGGCAACTGGTGATTGGCAGCTTCATGACAATATTCCTCTTATGCATCACATCTCATGCAGAGATTTTGTGAAACATTAAATTTCTCACATGGCTCAGCTCCTCTACAGCCCAGATTTGGCACCCTGCACCTTCTGGCTTTTCTCAAATCTAAAATCACCTTTGAAAGGGAAGAGATTTCAGACTGTCAATGAGATTCAGAAAAATACAATGGGGCAGCTAATGGCAATTTAAAAAACTGTGTGAGGTCCCAAGGTGCCTTGAAGGGAACTGAGGTATCATTGTCCTGGATACAATGATTCTTATATCCTGTACCTTCTTTATTTAGCAAATGTCTCTATTTTCATTTTACATGGCTGGTACTATACACACATGAATATATGTTTATATATCTGGAAAAATACACAAAAATATTAATAGTGGTCATCTGTGAGTATCAGGATTTCTAATTCATTTACTTCTTCCTCAATCTACAGTTTTGGAAAGACATTTTCCTTCTTTTGACTTAAATTTCTGCATTAGTAATTCAACAGAACTTCATTAGCATATTTCTGTCTCAGGACCTTTGTATAATACTTGCTGTTCCCTTTGCCTGGAACATGGCTTGGCCCATAGTATCATTCAAATTTGGCTCAAATGTCATCACCTGAGAGGTCATCTCAGTCTATCACAACCCAAAAGGTTTCCATCATTCTCAGTCCCTTTACTTTGTTTTATTTCTTCCTTATGGCAGTTATTATTGCCCAAAATGATTTTATATCTGTATTATATTTCATCTATTTTTCCCACTAGAATATGAGCTCTATAAGAAGAGAATTTGGATCTGTTTTGTTCACCACTTTTCCTAAGCACAGATAATAATACATGACACTTAATAGGTACTCAATATTTATTGAATAAATGCTTGAATACATGTTTCAGTGTGATTCATCTAGAATTTGTCACCTCCTCAAAATGTTCATAATCTTGAGAAATTTACAATCCAGTTACAGATACAGAATCCAAAAGTAGAACATCTACCGCCTGAGTCACTGTGAGTAGCATTGGAACAGAATGAAAATGTGGTGTTGTGTTGTTACAGAGTAAGAGAAAGCCAAAATTCCCCACTCTGCAGTTTGGAAATGGGGGGTAGGGTGAGGCCAGATGGACTAGCCTTTGTCCATTTCATGCTGAGAAAATAGGAAGGGCTTTACCCAGAGGATAGAGGTGAAAAGGCTTACAGTACTATGCAAAAATTCTGTCAGTGGTCAGAACTGTTTACACATTATATCAAAAAGGATTTAAAATAGGGGGCAACCATCAATCTCCTGGGATCCTGTTGATGGGCCTACATACTTGGCCTGAGAACTCACCTGGTTTGAGAAGGGGGCGTGGAAGCAAAGGGAGGAAGGGAAACATGCAGCTTGCGTAGAGATAGGGAATTAGCTGTTGTATAACAAGTCAGGGAGTGTGAGCAAGATCCTTCCTTAATTGGGTATAGCAGCTGCTGGGAACTTTGAATTTATAACTGGAATGCTAAGTTGTTAGCTGTTGTGTTTCCGAAAAATGGTACCATGAGCTTGTCTGTTTTAAAGCTAGCCTAATCAGGCAGGACTATATATTTTGGGTGTTTTTAAAGGGAGTGGGATTAACAGCACAATTGCATTTTTAATATTAATTTGTATAGCAGACTCTGTTAAGAGTCAACCCTGATGACAGGCAAATTGAACCCATTAAAACTGAGGACTGCCCCACAAAGGGTCCTGTTACACTGTCAGGAAGTGGAGACTTGAGATTGGCAATGACTTGTGAGGATATCCTTTGAGGAATTGAGGTTACAGGGGTGCAGATTGGGAAGACTCTCCCAAGAAAACCTGTCCTCAGAATACACCATGATATTAGAAATCCAGAAAAGACTCTCTGAATGCCCCAAATAAAAACCTTCTGTATCTTATGCATTATTAAAATTTTAGGGCTCCCAGATTGTTCCACAAGGCGTCTCAGGTAAGAGGAGACTCAGTTTAGGAAAATCATGATGCAGGTCCATGGGGTGGCAAGACTGAGCTAAGCTACCTGCTTCAGGACCTCATTAGCTAATATCTCTGAAGAACTTTGGATCTCCCAGCTGCCTCTGTGCCAGCTGCAAGGGTCCAATTTGCACCACAGAGACCCAGAATCTGCCAAACTTGACCAGAAGTGTTTCGCTGCTGTATTGCCAAGGCCCCAGGTCCTTGCCAGCTTCTGCACTTTCTCTACATCAATAGCAAACAGCTTTTCACTTTCAAGATGGTACCTGGACTCTGAAAGTTTTCTCTCGAAGGACCTCCTCCTGTCCCTGAAAGATGCTCCTGAGCACAGCAACCTTGGGTGCTTTGGTGTGTTGGAAGAAAGACTGTGAATGGCCAGCCCCAGGCTGCAGGTGCAAGCTGATGCAGTCAGCATAGGGGCCTCTCCATGATGTCCACAATCACCATCACAGCTAAATTCTCAGCTCCCACCTGTCTACCCCAACTTTTCTTTCCTGTTCTCTGTCCCCCCCGACTTTAGTTATTCTTCCTCTGTGCATTTGACCAGGCTACAAATGCTGTTTGAGTACCTGTAATACCAGAATCTAGAGGAGTTACAAATACATATGCAACAACTTCTCTGAGCTCAATAAATGAACAATGGGAGGAGAAGTCTGGGAGATGGAAAGGAGCACAACACATCACCACTGATATGACACAAAATGAAATGAGTGCTAAAGAAGGAGACAACTAGGGTCATGGGGATGAAGATCTAGGACTTGGGCATTTCATCTGCTTCACAGAAGCATTTTAGCTGAACTATTAAGTATGGACAGTTTTTCAAAAAATATCAGTGAGAAAGCAATCCAAGTCAAGGGGAAATTAGAGAGCCAGAAATGCTGTTGGAATTATAAGTTTGAGAAAGGGCATACCCAGAAGGAATGCTTCACATGCAGGATAAAGACCAGGCTTTCTGGGCCCTGCCTATTACCCAGGAAAGGGGTGCCCAAGGTTTGCCCCAAGTAGCAGGCCCATGGGATCTTTTCAGTGTTCACTGGTATGCTCCTTTACAGGGATGATGTCTTTCTTTCAGCTTCCATGTTACACCTGAGGGAGGTATGGGATTTGCAGTGTAATTTTGCCCAACTGGACCTCCCTCCTTTCTTCTTTTACTCCTCCTTTCCTGCTTTCTCTGTTTCTGACCACACAGTCTCATTTCTAGCTCTTAAATATAGAGATTTCTTGCCTCCAGCCACTCCTGTATCTAATCTTGGCCTTGTTGCCTTGCCTAACTGGTAGTGAAGGCTGATTTCTCTCCCCACTCTGTCATTGCTTCACTTGACCCACTTTTGAGCAGATAGGGAGCAAGTCTTTGGTAGGTTCCTACCATATGCCAGGCCTTGGGCCAAGGAAGTCACTTCCCTCCCATCACTCCCTCACCTGGTACCTCAGTTTAGCCATCTTGGAAATGAAAGGGTTGAATTCTGTGATCTTGAAAATTCCTTCCAGCTGGAGCAGTCCAGGAGAGTATTTCAATGCCCTTCTTTCAAAGCTCTGAGTTCTGTAGGAAAATGATTACTATAAAAATGTTTCCAGGCCCTGGCTGGTGGCACGGTGGATAAAGCACTGGCCTGCGAACCCAAAGGTCGCTGGTTTGATTCCCAGCCAGGGCGCATAACCAGGTTGCAAGCCAGGTCTCCAGCTAGGTCCTTGGTTGGAGGCAGGTGAAAGGCTACCATATATTGATGTCTCCCTCCCTCTCTGCCTCCCTCCCTTCTCCTCTCTCTAAAAATAATAAATAAAATCTTTGAAAAAAAAGTGTTTCCAGGTTGGTGCACTGGTTTCTATCAGGACTTCAATGTTTTATAACCGCTATGTAGACAAGTGATGTTTACACACAAAAATGTTTTACTGTGGGACACCATCATTACTCTAGTGTCAGGGGCCAATGATAACACCACATTATAGGCCTTTCCTGTTATATGAAGAAAGATTCATTCACTCATTCATCTAAGCCCAACTGTGTACACAAATCTGCACTAGGTGCTATTAAAAATATGCCTGATCTCACCACAGCTAGGAGGACAATCATTTTATTTGGGATGGAAGGAACTAGTCATTGAAGGTCAACCCACTCTGCATTTCTACCTCCACCCCAGACAGAGAACCCACCAATGGGGCAGATGCATTACTCCAGCAGCTCTAATAGTTTAACAGGTAGAATGTCACTCCTTAGAATGAGAGGAAGAAACATCTCATGGCTTCTGCCTTTGGATGCTAATTCTTCATCTAGTTCTTTGCCTTGTACTCACTACTAATTTTATCTCCCCTTCAAACATCTGATGACATAGCTCTTATCATTCTTCTCTTCTTCAGTCTACATAGCCTATTCCTGCAGCCATCCCTCAGGTGACACATGTGTACAGGGCTTGCTGTCCACCATACTCTCTATGCTCCAATTTCTTTGAAGCAGCTTTCTCTGTCTCATCCTGGAAATCTTTTCTCTTGTGGAAGATCACAAAGCTGCCAGTGGAACAAAGATGGTATCATGGGTTGCATTGAGACTATAAAGCTTAAAGAGATGTCTTGTCTCTTAGGAAAGAACTTATGCTCTCTCAAACAGACAGTTCTCCAACTGCCACATTTCTTTAATTATTCCAGAAAATCCATTAGAAATCCTCTAGTTTCACCCACATCTTTTTCTAACATTGACAGATGGGGAAGTGAAGAGGCTTGCTCAAGAGCACACAGGAGTTCTGCACAGAGTCGTACTTTGTCCCCAGATCTTTTTATTCCCAGTTCAGCTCTCTTTCTCTCATATCACATCATGAGTTTGCAGATTATCAAGTAACTACTATGCCCACTTGGTAATCAGATTCTCTTAACAAACCATTTCTGGTTGAGTTAAACATATGCCCACAAAGGGACAATGGACTGTGGTCACCAACAAGTTTTGGCAAACTTAATAGAGGTCGGCATTCTGAACAAGGGAGGAAATAGTTAGACTGATCTCTAACACTGAAAGGCTACTTATGGAGGCTAGAAAAACAAATTAGCTGTCTTGGAGGGACCAAGTTCCTTATTTCTGGAGGAAGAATAGATGCTAGATGGCCACTTAGCAGTTCTAGGAAAGATTTTTTCTGTGAGGATGTGAGCCTCCACTTCCCCACTCATTCCCAGAACAACATTTGCTCTAACTTGTCTGGTGGAGTTCACATCTTTTTTGACAGGAGAGATAGGGAATGATGGCTGCCTTGACCAGGCCCTCAGACATGTAAGAAGCCAGATGTCAGTGCCATTTGTCCAAATGAAGCATAAGACACCAAAGTGAATGTGATACTCCCATTGTAAAGTGGGTGGCAGGTGGCTGCCAGGTGGGCTTCTTGGCATAGAACTTTCCAACACAGCATGTAATAGGATATAGAAGAAATTCACAAACTTTCATGTAGGACAGAAGTACCACAGGAGAGAGTGAAAGAAAAGATGGCACTTGGGAGGTAGCAGAAATGGGGACAATGGTATTTAAGTGGGGACACAACACAAGCCAGTTCATTACTGACATGTTTTGGATGTTCTATAAAGATGTCCAAAGTGTTTGTATGGAGGAAGAAGGAGTTTGTAGTGTACAAATAGTTGGGGAAAACCAAGGGGAGAAGAGAGTACACCAGATAGGTGGTTATATGGGGCCACTTGGGGCTTTGTCTGGCAGAGTGCACTCATAAGCATGTGTGCACACATGAACATGAACAAGCACACACACACAATTCTTGGCCATGAGCAAATTCAAATTTAAAATAATAGGCTTAATTCTCCCTGCTGAAAAGAGAAGAACTCCTTCTTTCTCTTTTAAGTTTTCTTTCTCTGTCCTTTTCAAATGTACTGTATATAAAACCTTTTAAATGGCTAAGTAAGCTTCTTGCCAGTCTCACAACTTAGCAAAGTTTTCTCAACGGCCTGGGAGCTAAATCTTTGCAATGTAATCTTCAAGGCAGATAACACCCTATGTCCCAGTTTCTTGGGAGGAGATAGGCCTATTTTAGGCCCCCACATGACCCCAAATTGTTAAACCTACCAAATGCAATGGTTTGTATCTACTTAGCTATATGAGATTTCAGTTTTTGTAATCCCTTCAGTGTGTTGCCTACCTGTGATCAGCAGCACATTCTGGTTTCATGCCTATTCAATGACAAAATGGTCTTGCTTATCTTCTACCTTTGTGGAGAGGTCTCCTGGGATAGGAGATTTCATTTTCAAATGTGCTTCCCAGTGATGTACACAAACACATATGTACAGACACCCATACTCATACAAAGTTACACATGGTGAAGCACATACCCCTGCTCTGTCACTCCTAGAAGGCAGTAGATTTCTTTCCAAGGACAAGGGCAGGAGGAGCAGCCTGGGACCTTCATCTAGGAAGGCCAAGGCTATGAATGCTTGTGCGCTTTCTTCATCTTTTGTCTTTTCTATGATGCCCAAACAACCAGACCCTCTGTGTCTTGCCTTTCCTAGGTTTTAATTATTCAGTGCTGCTGGGTTTTTTTTTCCTCAGGTATTTCTGATTTTTTTCAACCCAGTCATGGAAGAAGAAGTAAAAACAGAGAACAGGAAAAAAACAAAGACAAAAACCAACAGGAAAAAAAAAAACGAAGACAAAAACCAACACCAACCAAAACAATGCTCTTTCACACTTCATGAATTTTGGGTTTTACCTTGGATTCTGTCACTCACTCACTCACTCATTCATCAATTATGTATTACTTTTACTTAAAGAATATTTGGAGCCCTGGCTGGTGGCACAGTGGATAAGGCACTGGCCTGCAAACCCAAAGGTCATTGGATTGATTTCCAGTCAGGGCAGATAACCAAGTTGCAAGCCAGGTCTCCAGCCAGGTCCACAGCTGGAGGCAGGTGAAAGACAACCATACATTGATGTCTCTCTCCTTTTCTGCCTCTTTCCCTTCTCCTCTCTCTAAAAATAATAAATAAAATCTTAAATAAAAAGAATATTGGAAGTGCAGCTCAAGATGGGCGTGCCATGTTCCCTAGGTTGAGGGCATTTGGTGAATCAGATTTCACTTGGTGCCCAGACCTCAGGGGCCCCGGTCTGACCTGTATATACCTCACCCAACCCACTTGACTCTTGGGAAGACCTCTTGAAACCTCAACTCCAAGATGGTGGGCTGTGTTTTAAAACATCATTGGTGGACCATGTTTTCTGAATTATAGTTTATTGATTATGCTATAATAGTTGTCCCAATTTTCCCCATTTGCTCCCCTCCACCCAGCGCCCCCAAATCCCACAGGCAATTGCCACACCATTAATTGTTCATGTCAATGAGTCATGTGTATAAGTTCTTTGCCCACTCCATTTTCATACTATGCTTTACATTCTCATGACTATTCTGTAACTACATATTTGTACATCTTAAACCCCTCATCTATTCACTCATTCTCCTACCACCACCCCCTTGGGCAACCATCAAACACTCTCCATATCCATGATTTGTTTCTGCTCTTCTTGTTTGCTTAGTTTGTTTTTTAGATTTAATTGTTGATAGATATGTACATACTGCCATTTTATTATTCATAGTTTTGATTTTTTTCTTAAATAAGTCCCTTTAACATTTCATATAATAGTGGCTTGGTAAAAAAATCCTTAAGATTTTTCTTGCCTGGGAAGCTTTTTATCTGCCCTTCAATTATAAATGATAGCTTTGCTGGGTAAAGCATTCTTGACTGTAGGTATCTGCTTTTCGTGAATTTGAATATTTCTTGCCAATCCCTTGTAGCCTAAAAAGTTTCTATTGATGGAGGAAAGATGACTACAGAGCAGAAAGCAGTGCTGATGGAATTCTTGAGTACCATAGCAGCTGGAAGACAGGATAGGATGCACGAGATGTCTGCAGGTCCCTAAAAATTGGAGAAGTAAGCATCTGGACTCAAGGGAACATGGCCCAGAGGGTGCAGAGACCTACAAGTGAGCAGGTGAGGCAGTTCTAAACTGGCCGGCGGGCCAAGGTTGGCTCTGGGCAGTGGTGGCTCTACCCAGAGGGGCGTCTTTAACTGAAGACAGCTCCAGGCCCCCTGGAGACTAGAAATCTGAGCAGTGAAGTGAGACCAGCGAGGGGAAACACCATAGTGAATGAGGAATTGAACTCCTGCAGGGGAGGGACTGTGTGAGAGTGACAGAGAGAGGAAGTGTCTCCTGGGGCCTGAGGCAGAGGAGGAGAGAACAGAGAGGATCAGGAGCAGGGGAGCAGGGTAAGTGCACCGGCCTGGGGCAGCAAAAGGGCTGAAAACGGTGCTGCTGCACCACTGGGGAAAGAGCAGCCTGAGACCCCTACAAGGGGTCTGGGCCCTCCTGGCACACCCACAATGGGCCCCCAGGCTTCCACAGAAACTCATAACTGCGAGCCAGGAACTTACAGCTGGTGCAACTGGCGCACCCATTGCAGGCAACAAAGGCTGTGCTGCCGATGCTCTGGGAAGCCAGGCAAGCATCGCAGAGGCAGTGGTGAAAAACTCCTCAAAGAGCTGGGCTGTTTGGAGGGTTATCCTTCACCAGTGGGAGCCAGGCACTGTTAGTGGACAGGGGCTATCTCCTCTGGGAGCTGCGGAGGCAGGGCCAGTCATCACAGGAGCCAGCGAAGTTGCAGGCCACCCTGCAGGGGAGCCAGGTGCCCATTGCAGGCAGTAACCTCCTCCAGGAGCTGGAGGGGGAGAAGCAGCCATAGACAACGCACAAGCATCCTGCTGGACTTCACATGGAAATAGAGAAGGGAGGGACCCAAAACACCGGCAGCACTGAAACCAAACTAGGCTACTGGAGGCCCAGCCTCCCTGGGGGCTGACACTCAGAAACAGCCCTGACTGTGACAACCATAGGCCCTGCCACTCCAAGACCACACAGCTAGACTGTAGACAGCAGAAACCTGACCAAGAAAAAGAGGCAGACTCAGGAAATGGATCACTGCTAATCTGAAGCACCTGAGCTACACTGAGAGCTACATGAACTATTAATCCCCAAAGAGCAGCTCAAAAACAGTGTATGAGAAAGGATAGAAGGAGTGTCTTTCAATCAGCCAATGGGAAGGAAAGGAGCAACATACACAAACAATCCAGAATACAAACAGACAGCCCATGATAACGACATAAAGGCCACCCCAAGAGCAACAAGTGGAGAAAATCTAGGAGACTGCAACATTGAACTCCACAAATCTCCTAACACAAAAGGGTGCTCTACAAGGCAAGGAAGCAAAGCAGATTAATACAACAGGGCGGAGAGAACAAGCAATAACAAACACCCAAAATAGGGGAAAAAATATCAGTCAGTCCATCACCAAAAAGAAAGGAAGAATCCCCAGAAAGATCACTAAATGAAACAGAGGCACAGGACATATCAGATAAGGAATTCAAAAGAATGATGATAGAGAAGCTCAATGAGTTCAGCCAGCTCAAAGGAAACTATAAACAACTCCAGGGAAGTTACAAGGAACTTACTGAGAGCTACAGCAGCATCAAAAAACACCTAGAAACTATCAGTAAGATAGGAAAACATGAAGAATACAATTTCTGAATTGAAGAATACAGTAGAAGGAATAAACAGTAGGCTACAGGAAGCGGAGGACCAGATCAGCGAGTTGGAGGACAATGTAGACAAATACTCCAAGACAGTACAAGAGAATGAAAAAAGGCTGAACAAGAATGAAAAGGCTTTAAGAGAGCTGCAGGACAACATGAAACATAATAACGTCCATATCATAGGGATACACAAAGGAGAGGAGAAACAAGGAATGGAAAACTGTTCAAAAAAGTAATGATAGAAAATCTCCCTAACAAGATGAGTGAAAACATTACTCAAGTTTAGGAAGTACAGAGGTTCCCAATGAAGATCAACCCAAACAGACCAACTCCAAGGCATATTATAATTAACCTGGCAAATTTCAAATACAAAGAGAGAATATCCTAAAAGCATCAAGAGAGAAACAACTAATAACATATAAGGGGGCTCCAAAAAAGGCTATCTAATGATTATTCAACAGAAACAATTCAAGCCAGAAGGGAATGGCAAAAAAGTATTTCAAGTAATGGTAAACAAAGGCCTGCAACCAAGAATACTCTACCCAGCAAGGCCCTCATTCAAAATGGAAGGAGAAATAAGGAGTTTCCTAGACACAAGAAGACTAAAAGAATACATCTCTGTTGAACCAGCATTGCAAGAAATGCTAAAGGGTCTGCTTAAAAAAAAATGAAGAAACAGAGAGAGCCAAGGTGGAATACAGGTACAAACTGAGAAAATAGTGATAAATAATAATCTTAAATGTAAATGCATTAAATGGGCCAATCAAAAGACATAGGGTAGCCAAATAAGAAAACATGACCCACATATATGCTCTCTTCAAGAGACCCACCTCAGAACAAAAAATAGACACAGATTGAGAGTGAAGGGAAGAAAAAATATGTATCAAGCAAATGGACATGAAAAAAAGGCTGGAGTAGCAATACTGATTTCAGACAAAATAGATTTTATGATCAAGGCCACAAAAAGAGATCAAGAATAACATTTCATAATACTTAAGGGAACAATCCATCAAGAAGAAATAATTCTGGTAAACTTATATGCACCCAATGTAGGAGCTCTGAAATATATAAGGAAAATCTTAGAGAACTTTAGAAGGATATAGGCAGCAACACACACATAGTAGGGGATTTTAATACCCTACTATCAACAATGGACAGATCTTACAAATAAAAAATCCCCAAAGATGTTGTGGCATTGAACAACACTCTAGAGGAAATGGGCCTAACTGACGTATACAGTCTTCCACCCCAAAGAACAAAATACCCATTCTTTTCAAATGAACATGGATCATTCTCTAAGATAGACCACATGGTAGATCACAAGACAAGCCTCCACAAATACAGTAAAACTGAAATCATACAAAGCATCTTCTCAGATCACAATGGCTTGAAACTAGAAACCAATCTCAAGGGGGAAAAAACAAAAATACTCTAACTCATGGAGACTGAGTCACATGCTTTTAAGCAATGAAGGGGTCAACAATGAGATCAAAGATGAAATCAAAAAGTTCCTGGAAACAAATAACAATGAACATAGAACAGCCCAAAACCTATGGGATACAGCAAAGGCAGTACTCAGAGGAAAATTTATAGCAATACAGGCATACATAAAAAGGTCACAAGAAGTTTATAAAAACAACCTAACCATAAAACTACAAGAACTAGAGAAGCAACAATAAACACAGCCCAGAACAAGTAGAAGGAAGGAAATCATCAAGATCAGAGCAGAACTAAATAACTCAGAGATTCAAACTACAATTCGAAGAATCGACAGGGCCAGGAGCTGGTTCTTTGAAAAAATAAACAAACTTGACAAGCCCTTATCCAGACTCTCAAGAAAAAGAGAGAGAGGTCCCAAATAAACAGAATCAGAACTGACAGAGGAGAAATCACAACTGATACCTCAGAAATACAAAAATTTGTAAGAAATTACTACAAACAACTATATGAAAAGAAATATGACAACCTGGATGAAATGGATACATTTCTGGAAATGTATAGTCTACCAAAACTGAACCCAGAAGAAGCAGAAAGCCTGAATAGGCCAATAACAACTAGTGAAATTGAAGAAGTTATCCAAAATCTCCCAAAGCACAAAAGCCCTGGACCAGGTGAATACACAGGTGAATATTACCAAACATTTAAAGAAGAACTAACTCCTATCCCTCTCAACCTACACCAAAAAATTCAGGAAGAAGGAAGACTCCCAAACTCTTTCTATGAGGCCAATATTATTCTAATCCCAAACCAGGTTAAGATGCAACTAAGAAAGAAAACTACAAGCCAATATCTCTGATGAACATAGATGCTAAGATTCTCAACAAAATATAGGCCAACCAGATTCAGCAGTACATTACAAAGATCATACACCATGATCAAGTGAATTTCATCCCAGGGATGCAAGGATGGTACAACATTCGTAAATCAACCAATGTAATACACCACGTCGACATATTGAAAGACAAAAACCATATGATCATATCAATAGATGCTGAAAATCATTTGATAAAGTACAGCAACCTATTATGATAAAACCCTCAGAAAAATGGGAATAGAGGGAGCATACCTCAACATCATAAAGGCCATCTATGAGAAACCTGAAGCTAACATCATACTTAATGGACAAAAACTAAAAGTTTTCCCCCTAAGATCAGGAACGAGACAAGGCTGTCCACTTTCTCCACTTCTATTCAACATTATCTTGGTAGTTCTAGCAACAGCCATCAGAGAAGAAAAAGGAATCAAAGCTATCCAAATTGGAAAGGAGGAAGTCAAACTGTCATTATTTGCTGATGATAGGGTGGTGTACATACAAAACCCGACAGGCTCCACCAAAAACTTACTTGACCTAATAAGTAAATTTAGCAAAATAGCTGGATATAAAGTCAGTATCCAGAAATCAAAAGCACTTTTGTATACCAATAATGAAACATCATAAATAGAAGTGAGAAAACAAATCCCATTTACCATAGCAACAAGATAAATAAAGTACCTAGGAATAAACTTAACTAAGGAGGAAAAAACCTGCACTCAGAAAACTATAGAACATTGAAGAAAGAAATCAAAGAAGGTACAAATAAATGAATGCTTAGTCCATGTTCATGGATGGGAAGGGTGAACATCATTAAAATGTCCATACTACCCAAAGCAATCTACAGATTCAATGCAATCCCAATTAAAATACCAATGACAGACTTCACAGAGATAGAAAAAAATACTTCAAAAATTTACATGGAGCCAAAACTGCCCATGAATAACCACAGCAATCTTGAGAAAGAAGAACATGGTAGGAGGAATCACAATACCAGACTTCAAACAATACTACAAGGCTACTGTCATCATGACAGCATGGTACTGGCATAAGAATAGACATATAGATCAATGGGACAGAATAGAGAGTCCAGATATAAACCCAGGACTCTATGGTCAACTAATATTCAACAAAGGGGGCAGGAACATAAAATGGAGTAAAAACAGTCTCTTTAACAAGTGATGTTGGGAGAACTGGACAGCAACATGCAAAAAGATATAACTAGACCACCAACTTACACCATACACCAAAATAAACTCAAGATGGATAAATGTTATAAACATAAGCCGTGCCACCATTAAGATCCTAGAGAAAAATATAGGCAGTAAACTTTTTGATATCCTACACCAAAATATGTGTACTGATACTCACGAAGGGGAAAGGAAATAAAAGAACAATTTAACAATTGGGACTATAGAAAATTGAAAAGTTTCTGTTCAGCTAAAGAAAACACCAGCAAACTTCAAAGGGAATCACCTGTATGGCAAAACATAATTGCCAATGATACCTCACACAGGGTCTGATCTCCAAAATATATAAAGAACTAATGTGGAGGGGACAGAGGGGAGCAAAAAGGGGATGGATGTAATACAACAACAATAAAATTAAAAAAAAAAAAAAAAAAGAACTAATGTGACTCAACACCAGGGAGACATACAGCCCAATTAAAAAAATGGACAAAGGACCTGAACAGACAACTCACTGAGGAACATATACAAAGGGCCCAGAGGCATATGAAAGAATGCTCAACATCACTAGTCATCAGAGAGATGCAAATTAAAACCACAATAAGATACCACCTCACACCTGTTCAGAATGGCAATCATCAACAAATCAACAAACAACAAGTGTTGGCGAGGATGTGGGGCAAAGGGAACCCTCATACACTGTTGGTGGGAATGTAGGCTGGTGCAGCCACTGTGGAAAACAGTATGGGGTTTCCTTCAAAAACTAAAAATGGAACTGCCTTTTGATCCAGCGATTCCACTACTTGGACTATACCCAAAGAATCCTGAAACACCAACTCATAGGAACCTATGTACACCTATGTTCATAGCAGCACTATTTACAATAGCCAAGTGCTGGACACAGCCTAAGTGCCCATCAGTGGATGATTGGATCAAAAAACTTTGGTACATTTACACAATGGAATTCTATATAGCAGAAAGAAAGAGGGAACTCGTACCCATTGCAACAACATGGATGGAACTGGAGAGCATTAGGCTTAGTGAAATAAGCCATTCAGTGAAGGACAAATACCATATGATCTCACCCATTACAGGACAATAATGATCAAAACTAACAACAAGCAAAACAGAACCAGAAAAATGAATACAGTGAATAGGCCTTCAGTAGTCAGGCGGAAGGAGGAAGGAAGAGTCAAGGAAGGGGAGCAGCTTAGACAAGAACCTAGTATGGACAAACCATGGACTTGGAGAACAGGTGGGATTGAATATGTGGGGCAATGGGTGGGTGGGGAAGAGGAAAGAGGGGAGCAAAAAGGGGATGGACGTAACACAACAACAATAAAATTAAATTAAAATAAGTTTCTATTGATGAATTAGCTGATAGTCTAATAGGAACTCCCCTATAGATAGTTGACTGCTTTTCTCATGCTGCTTTTAAGATTCTCTCTTTATCTTTGACATTTGGCATCTTAATTATTATGTGTCTTAAAATGGGCTGTAAGATCCTCTCTGTAACCATTGGCATTTGAATTAAGATGTATCTTGGAGTGTGCCTCTTTGCATCCACTTTGTTTGGGACTCTCTGTGCTTCCTGGGCCTGTAATTCTTTGTTCCTTAACCAAATTAGGGAAATTTTCTTTCACTATTTTTTCAAATTGGTTTCCAATCTTTTGCTCTTTCTCCTTATGGTACCCCTATGATGCACATGTTGGGTCATTTGAAGTAATCCCAGAGGTTGCTTACATTTTCCTCTGTTTTTTTGTTTTTGTTTTTGTTTTATTCTTTTTTCTTTTTGTTGTTTGAGTGGTTGTTTTTTGTTTCCTTGTGTTCCAAATTATTGATTTGATTTTCAGCTTTATCCACTCTGTTTGTTCCCCCATAAATTGTTCCTTATTTCAATTAGTGAATCCTCCATTACTAAATGAATCTTTTTTTAATGCTATTGAAGTCCTCACTAAGTTCCTTGAGCATCCTTATAACCAGTGTTTTCAATTTTGCATCTGATAGGTTACTTATCACCCTTTTGTTTACTTCTTTTTCTGGATTTTTGATCTATTCTTTTCTTTGGGCCATGTTTCTTTTTCTCCTCATTTTGACATCTTTCCTGTGATTGTTTCTCTATTAGGTAGAGCTGCTATGACTCCATTTCTTGGTAGCATGGCCAAATGTAGCAGGCATCCTGCAAGGTTAGTGGCAGAGCCTCCCCTATCACCCAAGCTGGGTACTCAAGGTACACCCTTCATGTTGAGACTTGATTGCTATTGGCAGGTCAATGGGACAGTTTTACCCAGGCCAATCAGCTGCAAGGACTGGCTGTGACCACTGACCACCAACCTCTTCCCTCCATGGAGGGTCAGCTCTGCAGAGGCTGGTGCTCTGATGTTGTCTGTAGCTATCCACAGGGTGTTCAGGCTCTGGGGTTTCCTGGGTGATCCAGGCCAAGGCCAGGCCCAACCAGTTTTTTGCCTGGGGTCATCTTGCCTGGGCTTTAAAGCAATCTTAGATGGCTACTACTTGTGCTGGGCTTGGAGATTCCCAAAGCCAAGCTGTGAATCTAGGTTGACTGCTGCTAGTGCTGACCCCGGGGCCACTTAGTAAAAGGTATGAGGGCTGGGGGCTCACTGAGGCCATCTGTTGCTTTTTTAAAGAAAGTTTAGAAAAGTTGTGAAGCATGAGCCAAGACGAGCCATTCATATGAAAAGTCTCTGTTAACAGTTTGAGTGGGCTTGTAAGTTAGGTGAGATGGAGTCTCAGGGGATCTGCAGGGTGGGGTAAACAGTGTTGGCCAGGTTGATGGAGTCTCATACATGTACCCACCTACCAGCTCTGTGGCTCTGTGGTCTGTGGGGAAGGGTTCATAAAAGGGACAATGGTCTCTGCCTGCTTTTCTGTCTGGGAGAAAGCTATCTCCCAGCTCTTTCCTTGATGCCAGACACTTCAGTTCCTCCCTGTATGTCACTGGTCCCTTTCAAGCCATTACCCTGAAGGTGGAGCTCAGAACGAGTAAGTCTAAGTCTGTGTATAACTTCTTTAAAAGGAAATGCTTGGGTTTCCAGTTTCTTCCACTGGCTTAATCCCTGCTGGGTTTTTTTGTTTGTTTGTCTTGTTTTGTTTTTTTTCAGCCAGAAGTTATGAGAACTTATCTTCATGGCACTGGAACCCTGGGCTAGGGAGCCTTGGTGTGGGGCTAAGACTCCTCACTCCTGAGATACCCCTCTCAAATTTTTATCCACCACGTGTGAGTGTGGGGGCAGCTAGTTCCACATCTCTGCCCCCTCCTACCAGTCTGGATGGATGTGATTTCTTTAATTCTATAGTTGTCAGACTTCCATGGAAATCAATTTATGATGGTTCTAAGTGATGGTTGTTTTATAAGTTAGTTGTGATTTTGATGTCATTGTGTGAGAAGGTGAGCCATGTTTCCCTAGTTGTCATCTTGACCAGCAGTCCAATGGGACATGTTTTCAAATCTTAGAGTCTAGTGAAGCCCTGGTCTCACTTTCTAGGTACTGGCACTCTATTCTTCATTTAGCCAACTGGTTGCAAGCGTTCTCTAAGCCTAGCCTTCATTGAGGGTGACTTTGTCACATAGGTCTTCAGGGTTCCTTGTTCAGTAAAACTTACCATAGCACAGCCTGCAATGGAAAGCCCATCTGGAAAGCACTCAGACCTGGATCTTTCACCTTGATGTTGGCAGCTGGTACCCTGCTGCCACGGTTTCTCTGATAGTAACAAACCCCAGGAGTTGCCAGGGGATTTGATACCCTAGGCTGACCATCATGCTGGGAAGGTGGTGGGGTAGATGCTCCCTAGTGCCTACTTTTGCAGGAGTTCTTCTTAGTGAATTACAGGTATTAACTCTTAGACTCCAGATTTTTAGGGGCCAGGTGAGTAAAGATACTGCTTGGAGCCATGGACTCCAAGCATTCTATGGTTCCATTAGGAAGTCCCTTCACTAGCTTTAAGATGCTAACTTTGTTCTCCTGTAGATGGAGCTGAGAAAGAAAGCCTGATGTAAATTTTAGGGAGACTGTTGATAGTCAGGAGATGAGTGCTGTAAGGTTTTCATTCAACTTTCAAATTTTCCTTAGCCTCAGTCTTTCCACCTATTAAATGGTGATGGTATATAAATAGTAAGGATTGTGAATAGGCTCTGTAAAAGGAAGGAGTGGACACATTTGGGGGGGGGGGAGCAATGGTGGTGGCCAGAGGAAAATGTAAATGAGATCACAGAAAGACACAGGCAGGATTCAAGGAGAAATTATCTTCTTGAATAAAATATGCATTTCATGTTCCAGGAGGTCCAGAAAGAAGAGGTTTTTACTAAAATAACCCCTAGCCAAAACTCCTTAGTTATTATTTTTTCTAGAAGTGGAACTAAGTTTTTTCACCAGGGGGCATATTTTACCTATTTGTATTTTTAGGGAAAGGAAAAAAGACACCACACCCCATATTATAAAGAAGCCAGGCTTTCTATCTCTCTTGCTTTTCAACATGAGTTTTATTGATTGTATGGTGAAACTTATTTCTATTTTCCTCACAGTTTAGATTTTAATATGCCAAGTTGTGCAAGCATCAGTTTCAAAAAGTACTAGTTGGTGTTTTAAGCATGACCATTTCCATCCCACCCTACTGCCGGCCACCCCGAAAAGGATTGTGGTGGTGGGGTGTCATGATTTTGTGAGTCAGTAAAGCAAAATGGGGTGTTACCAAACTGACTTTGGGGTGCACACTTTCCATATTATTGGATTTATGGGGCCAAGGTTTAAAACAATATGGTGAAGAAAACACTAGACAGAGTTAGGAACACTACACTTTCTAATCTTATTACTGATCCAGTGAAGTTGGGACAAGTCACATCCCATCCTTATATTTTAGTGTTCTCACCTAAAATTGAAAGACCAGACTGAGGTTCTCTCTATCTGAGAATCATTTTCTGATTCACAAAGAAATGAGAGGCACTACTTGCAGTTGCCTGACATTCCACTTCATTCCCATGACAACAGTTCTGTTTGGGTTTTGCTGGCCTCTAGTTGTTTAGCAGCTGCTGCAGGCAGGAAATTTCAGGACTTTGTTGAAGGGCCAAAGTTCTGGCTAATTTCTTTCTTTCTCTTACAGTTTCTGAGTTTATTCTAAAAGGTTCAATCTCCACTTTGTGAGCTCACAGTAAATGTGGGTAGAGTGTAGAATTTAGCAAGAAAAAAGAGGCATGAGTACTTTATTTAAGAAGTCACTAATATATAAATGAGATTAGTTAGTCATTTTGTCCCACATAAACTCTCATTTATGAATGGTTCTTGTCTAGGTTATCATGCAGCTTGTTACATAGGTTGCTAATGTGAGAGTGTAAAAGTGCTGACCTGGGAGGTAGGAGATAAGCTATAGACCCCCACTAGGTGAATGTATAACTTCTGACAAGTCCCTTCCCTCTCCAGGATACAGTCTCCTCATCTGTATAAGGAGGAATTTAGACTATTGTTATGGGATGAATTGCATCCCTTCCCCCAATTCTTATGTTGGGCCTCTAACCCACATTAACTCAGAATGTGATTTTATTTAGAAATAAGGTTGTTGCAGATGTAATTAAATAAGATGAAGGCATGTTGGAGTAGGGTAGGCTCCTAATCCAATATGACTGGAATCTTATAAAATGGAGAACTTTGGATACAAATACAGACACAGGGAGAAAGCCATGAGATGAGGAATGCAAAGATCAGAGGGATGCTTCTACAAATCAAGGTTTACCAAAGAATGCCAACAAACCACCAGAAGCTGGGTGAAAGGCACTGAAAAGATTCTTCCTCACCATCCTTAGAAGGAACCAACTCTACCGACACTTTGATTTCAGACTTCTAGCCTCCAGAATTGCATGATTTTTCAAACCACTCAGTTTATAGTAGTTTGTCAAGGTAGCCCTAGAAAGCTAATCCAACTACATTAGTAGTTCCTAGTCTTTTCTCTACAAATAACACTGTTGCTGTTTGCATCCTTGTTGACCCAATTTATCTAACAAATATTTACTGAGTGCTTACTGTATATCAGGTCCTTATTCTAGGCATCAGAGATACACAAAGTTACAAAGTAAAGATCCCGCCTCTTGTGTTCATTCTATGTTTTAAAATATTTAGTCAGCCAAGTATACATTGATTTAGTAATATGTGTATTTTCTCATGCAATAACCTGGATTACCTCATAAGTGTGATAGAATTAGTGTCAAAAATCAAAGAAAGGTGATGTTTTAAGTAGCTGTTGATTCCTTATAGTAAATAAATACATCCAATAAATACGTTCATTAGGTTTTTAAAAAAACATTGAAAAGTGTTCTCAGAACCTTCATTACTACATCTATGGATCCCTAGGGGTTGATTATAGGGCAATTAGACAGAGTAGGGGGTCAGCAAACTTTTGCTGTCAAGGATCAGATAGTGAACATTTTAAGCTTTGCGGACCATAGAGTCTTTTACAACTACTCAACACTGTCACTGTTGTGGTGTGAAAGCAGCCGTAGACAATACAAATGAATGAGCATGACTGAGTTCCAATAAAATTTTAGTTATGGACAATGAAATTTGAATTTCATATAATTCTGACATGTGGCAATATATTATTTTTCTTTTAATTAAAAAAAAAACCATTTAAAATGGAAAAACCATTCTTAACTCATGGGCTATAGAAAAACTGGTGCTAAGCAGGCTGGCTGTATGTATTTGACCAACTGGCCACAATTTGTCAGCCCCAGAGCTAATGTCTAATTCCGCCCTAGTTCTGGCATTAGGTGGTTCTTGCCCCTCTAAGGGTCTAAATGAGACCCAGAGAGTTTGGACTCAAAGCCATGCTTCCTGCTGCCCGGTCAACAACCGTTCTTAACAAGGCTCTAAGCTGCTGGTTTACTCCTGATTTCTGATGTGGTATTTGTGTCCATGTGGCGCAAAAAATAGATGTGTGGTCAGTGGCCCTTTCAGAAGTTGACCAGGTAAGGACTGTCCTCATTAGGAGCCAGTGACACCCTAATTTTGTCAAGCCTGACTCTAGCCTTAGCCACCCTTTTAACTTCTCTTGGGCCGTGCAGGCGCAGGAAGCCCATCTTTCCCTTACTACTTGAATCCCTGTTGCCTCACTGGCAGCTTTTGCAGCAAATGCAAAATGTTTATAACTTTTAAGTGGGTTCTGGTGTCACCAGCGTGAAGCCTGGAACAGTTACTCTCAGCAAGGGGTCTTTCAGCCCTGACATTCTCTAGCTTTATGGGTTCTGGTGAGTGTTCAACTAACTCCAGCTTCCCACAGCTGGACTTTCACTGCGGGTAATAATGAGGCATTTGCTTAAGGGCTGGGGAATAATGTGCACTGCTCTTTTTTTTTCCCCCCTGTTGTTGTTGTCGGAAACTGCTTGGTTGCCTAGCACCACACTAGTCCGCCTGGTCTTCCTTTCTCTTCGCTCAGCTGCTCCTGTCGCCTCGCAACCACAGCTTTGCGACAAGAGCTGGGATCTGGACCAGAGGTGTTCGGTTGCGCACAGGGGACGGCGGCAACGGCACCTTCAGTCCCGAAGAACCATGCTGCGAGGCAAGTCTAGGCTCAACGTGGAGTGGCTGGGCTATTCGCCGGGGCTGCTCCTCGACCATAGGCAGCCCCCAACGGGGCGCACGCCACGGAGCCTTGGCCGGTAAGCCACGTGAGCGTCTTTGCCCGCCGCAGGTAGCGTCACTGCCATGCGCCGCGCATGCGTGCTGTGGCCCGGCGCCCGGCGCTCGCCGGCACTTCCGGCAAGGCCTTCCTCAACCAGGCGTCTGCCCCGCCAATTGAGAGTGGCGGTGGAGCGCAGTCCACCTGCGAGAACCTGTTGCGAGTGGCCACGCCATGGAGCGCCTTGATAAAGCGGCGCTGAACGCACTGCAGCCGCTTGATGTCAGGTAGTCCAGAGTCGGCTTCTGTCGGTCAGGGCCCCGGACTTTGAGGCGGGAGGCCGGGACCTGGAGCTGGGCTTGAGGGAAGGCCCGAGTCGAACCGGTAGACCTGCGGTGGGTGTGAGATTCTGTGCAGGGTGTGGGAGTGGTGGAGCATATCACGGCCTGCTGCGAGTGCATCACCGGTTCCAGTCCTGGGCTCGGGAACAATGGACTGGAGCTCACGGGAGGATAGGCTGGTAGGCCTACAGCTCATGCTTCTTTCCTAGTACTTTCTCTTGCTGTCGTGTATATTGCGATGTTGCTCTCTACACTTTCCCAAACGAAAGGTCAGCTCCCTGAGGACGGGAGCCTGGCCTTCTCCAGCACCATGTCCCCTACTGGGCCTGCACCATTGGGGTTTAATAAGTGTTTGTTGCATGAATGAGTGAATGGAAGGGAGTAGGGGCTGTATCTGGTGTGAGACTGATTCCCTTGGGGAGTCAATAAGATGGGGCCTAGTGGCTGAGCAGAAGGAATCTGAGAGCATGTGGTTCTGCCTGACTAGTTCAGCTAACCTCTGTAGGCAAGAAATTGGGAAGGGAGTTGGCTACCATTCAGAGATGATCTGTGTGCCCAACTCAGGCACTTTATTATAGACGTTGTCAGAATTAAGAAAGGTTTAGTCTCCTGGTTTTAAGGAAGATGAAGTTTACTCAGGTAAGTGACCTTTCCAATATCACTGGCCACACAATTAGTGTTGAAGCTGGCATTTGACCAAGTCCACTGACTGCAAATCTCATGATCTTTGGAGCTTGTGCTCTTTTTCCCCTCTCACAATGTCAATGTAGGTGTTTTTCTTTCTTTCTTTTCAAGATTTTATTTATTATTTTTAGAGAGAGGGAAAAGGAGGGAATCAGAGAGGGAGAGAAACATCAATGTATGGTTACCTTTCATCTGCCTCCAGCTACGGATCTGGCTGGAGACCTTGCTTGCAACCTGGTTATGTGCCCTGGCTGGGAATTGAACCAGTGACCTTTGGGTTCGCAGGCCAGTGCCTTATCCACTGTGTCACCAGCCAGGGCATAGATTTTTATTTTTTCTTAATTACTGTTTACCATTAAGGATACCAACAGGTGTTTTCAGTAAGTACACTTTAAATTTAGTCTAGCCCTCCTAGCCTAGACTGGTTTTCTGTGATTCCTAATGGAATTTGCAGTGAAATCTACTTGGAATAGTCTTGCTTGCCATGAAAGGGGATGTGGTAAGCTCTTTTATATGCTTTGTGTTTGCTGCAGAAGTTTATGTGAAGGGGATAAACTCTTAAGTGGTTTTACAAGTGAGGCACAATAAGGTTCCTCCTGAATTATTTGTGTGACACTAATTCTGGACTTCCATGTTGTTTTTCTTTTCTAACAAGTTTTAGTCATACCCAATCAAAGACACATAATGCCACCATTTGTTTTAGAATAAATCACTAATTATATCCAAGCTGTCTTATATCAGCAGAACATCCAGCTACAGTGGGCTTTCGATGCAAGCCAAGGAAAAAAGGTCCTGTAAATTCTAGAGGAAGTTTGCTGGTTTTAAAAGTTTGTACATTTAATATTATACTTAGTCACATATTTGTGAGGTTACAATCCAGAATAAGAGTTAAATTTGTGGAGCTTCAGGTAAAGAGAAGTAAGTAGTTAAAGATAAACAACAAATTGGTAAGGTAAGTCATGTAGAAAATGTAAAGATTATGTTGGGTGGTGGGATTGGAAGTGATTTTGTTTGCTTTAAGATGTGTTAATGGTATTATATCTTCTTTTCAGTTACAAACTTTTCTCAAAGCCAGGCTAGGTCATAGATATTCAAGAGAGGTAGTCTAAAGAACAAGAGAACTACTCAATTATCCCTTTCTTTAGATTCTTAAACTTTGTTTCTTTATCAGGTTAAATCTGAATTTTACATCCCTAAAACACATACTTTAACTCACTATAGAAACACTCTGGAAGTCAAGTTTTTTGTGGTGTCCACAAAAGAAGTAACCAAATACTTAATTTGTGTGTGTGTTTTTAAAAATTTTATTCATTATCTTTAGAGAGGAGGGCAGGGAGGGATAAAGAGAGGGAGAGAAGCATCAGTGTATGGTTGTCTTTCACCTGCCTCCAGCTGGGGACCTGGCTTGCAACCTGGTTATATGCCTTGGCTGGGAACTGAACTAGTGACCTTTGGGTTTGCAGGCCAGCGCCTATCCACTGAGCCACCAACCAGGGCAACTTTGTGTTTTTTATAGAACTGCTGCAGACACTCATATTCTTCTTGAAGATTGCACAATCGGTTCCTCCAGAAATTTACTACTAGGAAACAGTTTAAGGACCCTCATGCATATTAGATGAGAATTGTGTAGCTCAGGGATAAAAGTTAAGTTCTAAAAGTAAGATGTTAAATGTTGAAATATCTATTGAGGTATTGAAAGAAAATATTAGAACTTCGGCACAATTTTTGACATCTTTTTTAGTCTGTATTTTGCATATGTTTTATATTTTAAAGACAGTATTAGTAATATGTGTATAAATTATTTAAAACATCAAAATACCTTTATGGGATATGTGCTCAAAACTTATTTAAGGGTGGATTGCACAGTCAAAAAAGTTTGTAGACAGTTGAAATAAATATGAGAAGTTTCTTTCCTTTTGGGACTGAGAGAAACCCTTTTGCTAGTTGTATATACAATGATAAGAATTGCTTGCCTGGGTTTTCTGGGGAAACAGAGCATTGTGCAGGACTGTCTAGGAAGTACTTCATATGAAGTACTGTAACAACAGATATGAACAAAGTGTAATTGGATCCTACAGCAATCCAGGGTGTAATCAGGAAAAGTGCCTAGAAGAGAAGTTATTTAGGGGGAACTTGGAAGGCCGGGGTGTCTGTTTCCTAAAGAAACATAAAAACTGGAGCCTCTAGCTGAGGATTGCCAGAGAGAGAAGTAAATTCAAGTGTTGACTATGAGCATAAAGTTAGACATGTGTTAAGTAGTCTGAGAATGGTTAGATTTAAGATAGAAAAAGGACCTTAAACTAATGATTAAAGCTATAGTGTTCATTTTTTATAATGCATCAGGTGGTAAGTATGAAGGGGGTGTGTGTGTGTTCATTCTCTGTTCCTGGAAGCTTACTACAGCTTCACTTTCAGTAGTATTAATTCATTTGTAACAATGAATATGACAAATGCTAACATTAAAAAGTCAGTAAAAGAGCCCTGGCTGGTAGCACAGTGAATAAGGTGCCGGCCTGCGAATCCAAAGGTCGCAGGTTCGATTCCCCAGCCAGGGCACATAATAAACAGGTTGCAAACCAGGTCTCCAGTCAGGTCTGTGGCTGGAGGCAGGTGAAACGCAACCATACATTGATGTCTCTCTCCCTCTCTGCCTCTCTCCCTTCCCCTCTTTCTAAAATAATGAAATAAAATCTTTAAAAAAAAAAAAAAAAAAAGGCAGTAAAAGATTCCCAGCCAATGCTGCTTAGTTGAATGGGCATTATCCATCCTGAACCAAGAGGTCATCTGTTTGATTCCCTGTCAGAGCACATGCCTGGGTCACTGGCTAGGTCCTAGTCAGGACATATGCAGGAGGCAACCAATAGATGTTTCTTTTCCTTTCTTCCTCCCTTTCCCTCTCTTTAGAATCAACTTAAAAAAAAAAAGAAGAAAAGAAGGAAAAAGTCCGTAAAAGCATCAGGGCTGATTGAAGTTTTTCTGTAAATGCCCAGATAGTAAATATTTTAGGTTTTGAGGGCCATATGGTTTAATGCTCAGTTATGCCTTTGTTGTTTCAAAGTAATCTTAGCTGATACATAAACAAATGGGTGTAGCTGTATTTCAGTTAAACTTTATTTACAGAAATAGGTGGTGGGCCCTCAGACCTTATTTTGCAGACCCCTGAAATACATAATGCATTGTAATTTGTCCTATTCATTTGTCACATGAATATTTTCTGAATAATCATGAGGAGCCTTTTAATATATCTATATATTGATGTGCTTGTTTTGCAAAATCATTTTCTATTGTTGAACATTTTTATGTCACCCAGGTTTGTTTGTGCTATTATATTAATCTTAAGAGTAATGCTTTAAGTAGCAGTTTATTGTACTTAATTTTTTGTTACAGAATTTTTTAAAGATTTTATTTATTATTTTTAGAGAGAGAGGAAGGGAGAGGCAGAGAGGGGAGAGACATCAATATATGGTTGTCTTTCACCTGCCTCCTGCTACAGACCTGGCTGGAGACCTGGATTGCAACCTGGTTGTGTGCCCTGGCTGGGGAATCGAACCAGTGACCTTTGAGTTCGCAGGTCAGAGCCTTATCCACTCTGCCACCAACCAGGGCACATTATAGATTTTTCAAAGCTTGGCTACAATCTTCAGAGTAGTTTCATTGTATTCTAGAACAAAACTTTTTCCATCAAAATATTTCCTTGGTTTTAAAATAGTCTGAAGCCAAACAGAATTCAGTGAAGAGAAAGTGTTTGGACATTAAACTTTTAATGCATCCATGCTATATGAAGACCATCTAAGTTGTACTATAGCTATTTAATTGCAAAGAAATTGAGTAAATTTTCTTCAGCTGCATCCAGATTGTTCTGACTGCTTTTTCTTTGGAGATTCTCATATCTTGTTTGTACTGTGTTCAGCTAGCCATTAGCTTCTCCCTTGCTACCTCCATTGTGAATTCTGTAATTACAGTGAGTTTACATTTGCATACCACTTTGGAGATTTACAAACTGCTTTAACACTGACACTTTTTCTCACACTGGGTATGAATGATAGTCTCTTGGAGATGGGCCTGCAACTAGGTCTCTTAAGATCTTTCAGTTTTGAGTCCTTGACTCTGCTCTTCCTTCTCTGACCACTGCTTCCAAGGCAGGGGCAAGGTTTCCAGAGTCTTCTCTGTGGGTATTTACAGTGTTTATAAACACAAGAAGGGCTGGAAGTGGTTGTACAGGTTCTGATTTTCTCTTGGATTACTTTATTCCAGAAATGAGAATTCATTAGCATCTACCCTGAAGACTCTCCTGTTCTTCACAGCTTTAATGATCACAGTACCTATCGGGTTGTATTTCACCACTAAATCTTATGTGTTTGAAGGTAATCCTATTTTTATAGACATTACTGTATTTTGTATACTGTGCTTTTATGACTCTATAGGTGTAAACTGGATATTCTTTTTTTTTTAAAGATTTTATTTCATTATTTCTAGAAAGAGAGGAAGGGAGAGAGGGAGAGAGACGTCAATGTATGGTTGTGTTTCACCTGCCTCCAGCCACAGGCCTGACTGGAGACCTGGTTTGCAACCTGGTTATGTGCCCTGGCTGGGGAATCGAACCTGCGACCTTTGGGTTCGCGGGTCGGCGCCTTAACCACTGTGCTACCAGCCAGGGCTTGGATATTCTTAAGTTTGCTTCTTTCGTCTGTTTTGCTTTTCAAGTGTGATATTGCTCATAATGAGTCTTCATTAAATGAATGTTTTTATCACTCAACTCAGTTACTTCAGCTTGACATAATTTGTTTATAGTTTTCTATGAAATAACTTGCAGATTGCTTTTAATATCCCTTTGAGAGCAAGAACTGATTGACATGGGAATAGGATTTGGGGGGATGCGCGTTTGGTGGCAGACATTGGAAGGAAGAGGAAATAAAGTCCCCCTTTTGTGTGAGAGTCTTTAGATAAAGTGATTATTAACAGTAAGTAACAGTTCTCATTCAAAATAACGTTTTTCATTTGGAAGGAAGTTACTGAAATCTCGAAATGAATACTTGCTTTATCGTTGCCCAGAGTGTTACTTTTTAATTCCCTGGCTAGTAAATAAATATATAGCTAATAAAAATTAGTATGCTTTGTTTCTCGTACTTGGATATATTTGGGAATAAAATGAAAATTTCTTCTCTTGATAGGTGCCTTTGGGATGTCCAATAGGGACAGTTATTTTTATGCTGCTATTGTTGCAGTTGTTGCTGTCCATGTGGTGCTGGCTCTCTTTGTCTACGTGGCCTGGAATGAAGGCTCACGACAGTGGCGTGAAGGCAAACAGGATTAAAGTGAATATCATGTTTTGATAGCGTTAAATTGATTTTTTAATGGCAAATGTGTCTGGGATGTTGATGATTTCAATAAAGTTGAAAGAACATGTTAAAATCTATCTTAAGGAGTCACATTTGACTAGTGTAAATGTCGATCCTTCTAATATAATAGTTTGCATCATCAATTTTAACTGTATGAGCTTCTCATTTGCAAATGAAGACTTGGAAAAATTTAATTGATTACAAATAAGTATGTTTAGTTACGCATTATTCTGGAAAGAATTTGATTATTTTACAACCAAAATATTCTGTAGCAGTTTGTCTTTTAGTTGGCTTTGAGTTTTACTCTTCTGGATATATTAATAGGTACACAGTGAAACAAATCTAAACTTAATTTTTTGCCGGAATACTTTCCCTAACTATCATAAAAGTACCAGCTCATTGGATTTTGGGTTATAAATTCCTGTGGAAAATTGCTTAAATTATGGGTGCTGGAATTACTCTGAATGTCACAGAGAACTTTCAAATAAAGTGTAATCCCTAGTCAGTAGGACTCTTTCATTACATTATTTCATGGGGAAACTAGGTTGAATTCCACCCATTTTACATGAACTGGCTAACTGAAGGATCTCAATAGCAGAGCAGAGCTAGCTTCCTAGACAGTGGCCAGCTCTCTAAAGGCCCCTTGAAGGCCAGCCTGTGCTTTCAGACCAACTCTTTAATAATATGCTTTGCTCTTCTTCAACAATAAAGTTATGCTTTAATTACCAGGTTTATGTAAATTTCCTTTAAATTTGTTTTTCCTACAGTTTTTATAATGTATATGATAGGAATTTACATTTTAAATAGTTTTGCATACTTAGGGAATATAAACAATCTTGAAAATAGATTGTTTTTATCACCCAGGAAGTAAGTCTTAAGATTTCTAGTCTTTAGAGAGAAGGGTAGAGAGGGAGGAAGAAAGGGAGAGCAACATCAATGTATGGTTGCCTTTCACCTGCCTCTAGCTGGAGGCCTGGCTTGCAACCTGGTTTTGTGCCCTGGCTGGGAATTAAACCAGCGACCTTTGGGTTTGCAGGCTGGTGCCTATCCACTGAGCTATACCAGCTAGGGCTAGTCTAGTCTCTTTAACCAGAGGTGATATTCCCCAGATAAGTATTATTAGGTAATTCTTGCGGCCCTTTATGATAAAAAAAAAAGACCTTATGTTTTTATTTTGATATCTTTATTCTTTCTTGCTACTTGGTACTACGTATGAAATCTAAAAATGCACATGGAAAAAATGTATATTTAAACAGGAAGAAAAATTAAATTCACTGTAATTTTGCCACCTGGAGATAGCCAATATTTTGGTTTACAACCTGTGTGCATTTCTTTTCTTTTTCTTTTTTAAAAGTTTTTATTTATTATCTTTTAGAGAGAGGGAAAGGAGAGGTGGAGAGGGAGGAAGACATTAATGTATAGTTGCCTTTCACCTGCCTTCAGCTACGGACCTGGCTGGAGACCTGGCTTGCATCCTGGTTTTGTGCCCTGAGTGGGAATCGAAGCAGTGACCTTTGGGTTCGCAGGTTGGCATGTTATCCACTGTGCCACCAGCCAGGGTCATTGTGTGCATTTCTTGATGTTAGTTTGATAGTCACTAAAAGTTTGGGTTAAGTTCAAATCCTGCCAGCTTTTCTTGATAGCTACTTACATTTTTTCACAGAGTGATGAGTGGCCATTTTCTAAAACACACACATTCTACCTTTATTCTTTTAAATAGGCATCTCATTGTTTAAATTACCTGTTAATTGTTCATTCCTAATACAATGGTCCTTGTTGTAAGTTACAAGTTTGTTCACTGCTACTTTTAATATTATGGAATTGGATGAATTGGATTCTTGTTTAGTTAAATGTCTATAGTTTAAATGTCTTTAAGCAGTTATTCTAAATGTAAAGTGTTTTCTTTAGAAAAGTCTACAGTTTCAGTATTAAATTGTACAAATTTAATAATGAAATTAATAAATCTGGGATACTCTGTGGTAGATTTCTAGATGGTTCCCTCTTTAGATGCTTGTGGGTAGAATTGTCCACCTAATTTCTTTTCCTCTAACTCCCAAGATTTTTCTTGTACTTTTGGAATGTTATGCTATTTGTAAAATATTAATGCCCAGTGATGGATTATTTTGTTTTATTTCTGACATTTGCTGAGTAGATAATGATAAGGACATTTTTCTGCAAATATTTAAACCAGGGAGTCATGCAAAAGCAGTTGTAATTTCCTCTTGGAAAAATACCAAGTGTTTGAAATTTAGACTTAGATGCTAGGGTTGATATTTAGGATTATTACAGTATAGACTTATTTTCAAACCAGTCAATTTTTTTTCCCTGGGGTTTTACCTATACACTCATTAGTTTGCTGCTGTTACAATAACATGGTATTTGGCATGTAGATTTATTTTTCACTGGTTTTTCTGTTGCACAGTGTACATACTTCAAGATGTATAGAAAGAAAAGCTACAATTGAGCCCTTACATATGTTTTAAGGTAGGGATATGTTTGCTATTGTTTGAAAACTAATTGTAAGAATAACCTAAATTAGAAAGTGAAGCATGAATTGTCAGAACAAACTACCGATTTAACCCCATTTATTTGTAACACGTTACCCTCCTCACCTTACCTGCCATTTTGCCCCTGCAGAATATAACCTCTTTGCCCCATTGTGCTGAAAACTTAAAACTCTGTTGTAGAATGCATCTGAAGTCATTAGCTTTTCAAGTGGATACCATTTTACATGTAGCAGCAAAGTTAGGTTTTAAGTTGTTACTAACAAAATTTAAATAATTAAAAAAAAAAAACAAACCTGTGTGTCTTGGGAATCTAACTGAAATACACTGTATTCATCATAAAAATCTCATCAGCTTTGCCAGAAGAGGTAACTGATTAACTTTTTGGCAATTTTCCATTTTCATGTAAATTTTATGTATATGTCAAGAGTACCCAAGCAGACCAGTAAAAAACAGTTCAATAAGGTATTTCCAAGGCAAGATAAAAGCTGAAGGTACATGAAACAAAGGACTGAAATCTTGTTTTAAATATATGTAGTGTGTGTTTTTGTCTCCAAATTCATATTTATTGTTTCATGCTCAAGTGAAGTTTTTGACTGTTGTTAGGCCCCTTTCATAAATGGTTCAACTATGGTGCCAACTTTGTCACTTGTCTTAGGTCAACAGCAGCTTTCTCTGCTGTGTAGCACTGTGCATTTTCTCCCTGAGTAGTGCAACTTTATTACTTCAGACTTGGCTCATTTTTGCAAGAGTTGGGCTGAAGCAGCATATTAACAACTTGACAAGATTTTTATTTTTTGCAGGGGGAAAGGGTCCCCGGAAGAAAAATTATTTTCAGAGACTTTTGGGAACCTAAAGATAACTATTACATATAATCTATGAATAGCTTAGTCCCTTATATACTTATTAAAATAGTCTGGAATTCCTCAACTTACCATCACTTTTGGTCATGCTTTCCTTGCCTGTTTTCCTTGCTATGTGTACTTAAAAGAAATATCTGCATTTAAGATGTTCTACAAGTCATATTTGTCAGTTACACAGACTAGCCTTCCTTTTTCTCAGTTTCAGTGAAATCTCACTGAATAGTAATAGCTAACAACATCTGCACAGCACCTTACAGTTTGCAAAGAATATTCACATATTCTTTTTTGAGTTTTGCTTAGTGAACCTTTTACCTGACGTCTCTTAACAGCAATGCTTTAAAGTGTTAGAATCTTGAAATCACTGGAGTCATTGAATATGCTGTAGTCTTGAATAGCACTCTGATTAGGGGCAGGCTTTAGATGTGCTGTCATGAAAGTTGTGTGTAGTTATTGAAATGGTGGGCTTGAATTCTTTAGCCACTTGAATCAGATTTTCTTTTAAATGATGCTTTTTTTTTTTTAACTGTTATCTGGGTAGATTTTATATTTGTTATGTTCTAGTCTGTAATTTATATAAATTTACCATCTGTTGTCATTAAAAATGTGTTTGTAATGCCATTTTGATGTGGCCTGATTTGATTAATAATGACTATTAAACTCTTTGTTTTTTAACATTTGTTTGTCTCTTTATACTGTACAGACTATGTACAGAACTGTCAAGGGTAAGCTTTTATGCAGTAAATGTAAACCAGAGATGCTCAAATTGTTGGGAGGCTATGAGGGGTAGTTACGAAGGGCCAGTTAGACTCTATTCCCAGTGGCCTCATCAGAATTTCTGTAGCAGTGGGGGAAAGAAAGCAGCTCCTTGTTCTGGGGCTTTTTAAGAAAATTCATTTAGGAGTGAATGGGCTTCAAATACTAATCAATTCCTGGTGATATCCCTTATTCCAGTGCTCTTGTCCTCTGTCCTCTAGCGTCCTGTTGATCATATTCATTCCAGTTCCTTTCTGCAGTTCTGAGGGATCCAGCTAGTTCTTGTTAATCCTGTCCACTTCCAAAACATTTTTGAGATATCTTAATATCAAAATACACAGATTATATACAATTGTATTTGTATTGAAAGTACATTATACTATCCATGAACTCAATATACAGGTAATTACATTGCAGAAACTTAGAAGTACCTTACAGGATTTACTGTCCAGACCTACTGAGTCAGAACCTCTGGAGTCAGGGAACAGGAGCACATAAAAATGTAACAGGCTCTAATCTGATACAGCCAAGTTGAGAACCACTGCTAGAGATTAAAAATTGTGTATGTATGTTTTTAATGCTGGACTTCAAGATGTTTGTATAAAGCAGGCCTGAAATAGGCTATTTTATTAGGCACTTTAATGCTATATTTAAGGTTCCATTTAAAATCAGGAGATCTTTCCTGGGTCCCTGACCATCCGTATTGACTTTGCTTCACTGGTAATGAATTATGTTAAATGAAAACTAGTACAAGGTACAACACACTTAGAAACAGCTTGTCATGCCAAGAAATGGCTGTGCTGCCCCTGTGATGTCTTCCCCTTATTTGGAATCTTCACTGCTGTGGTCTTTGGAGAGAGAAAAAACCTAACACAGTTTAAGTGAATCTAGTTTCCAAAGTAAAGGAAGTAATGGAGCAAATGAAATAATTTCCTGGGCCTATCTGCTTTTTTATTTTTTACTTTTTAATATATTTTTAATTATTATTTGTTTTTATTGTGTATGCCAAAGTTTATTTTAATGGCATCAAGGTAGTCATCATTACAATTTTCAAAAGGCATAAGCATTGCTGTTTTTGTGACAATTGTTAATTTCAGTGTTTATAATTTAAATGATTCTCAATTATATCTAAACAATTAGAAATATATTAAAACTTTGAATTACATGTGTGTTAGTATTTTTATGTAATATATACTATAGCTTAAATACTTTCTTATCAGAAAATATCACATCAAGAAAAGCTCCAATATGTATTATTTTTAAACCTGCTTTTAAAAGGAAATTATGGGTCAATGATGTTATGCACAAACACAAAAATTATTGTTAAAGTTACACAATTACATATGTATAAAACTAAAATTTCAAAACATATCAAAATAAATGCATGATGATGATGACAAGGATCTTAGTTGATAAAACATTTTCAGAGAGGTTAACTAACGGGAAAATTTACAACTAGTTTTTTAAAATTAATTTATTGTATGCACCCCTGTGTTCATAGCAGTGCTATTTACAATAGCCAAGTGCTGGAAACAGCCTAAGTCCCCATAGGTGGATGAATGGATCAATAAACTTTGATACATTTACACAATGGAATACTACACAGCAGAAAGAAAGAACAAACTCCTATTTTTTTGCGAAAACATGGGTGGAACTGGAGAGTATTATGCTTAGTGAAATAAGCCAGTCGGTGAAAGGCAAATACCTTATGATCTCATCCAGTATAGGAGACTAAAGAATAAAACAAACGAACAAGCAAAATAGAACCAGAGGCATGGAAACAAGGGACAGACTTTCAGTGTGCAGGGGGGAGAGGGAGAGAGAGAAAAAGGAAAACAGTTTAGTTAAAGGTTAGCAATGGGGGAAAAATATCTGCTTTTTAAAAATATTATTTTTAGAGAGAGGGAAAGAGATGCAGAGAGGGAGAGAAACATCAATGTATGGTTGCCTTTCACCTGCCTCCAGCAATGGATCTGGATGGAGACCTGGCTTGCAACCTGGTTATGTTGCCCTGGCTGGCAATGGTACCAGCGACCTTTGGATTCACAGGCTGGGAGCCTTATCCACTGTGCCACCAGCCAGGGCTGGTGCTCTTTTAATAGTGTGACTCCCAGGCCCCAAATATTTTCCCTCTTACTTACATATTTGCACTTCATTTCGTATACACCCTGCTGTTTTGCCCATTAAAGGTGCATTTAGGTTAACCCTTTTAGAAAATACAGGATTCTGGTAGAGGAAAGTTACTCACACCTTGGTGGCTCAGTTGATGTGTCCCTTCAAAGGGGCATCCAGCAGCCCTTAGGGAATGAATGTTAGAAATTACATTCTCTGTCCACTTCTTGTCATGTTTGCTGCCACTACCTGGGTCTAGATCAGCTTCACTCCTCACCTAATTTATCTAACTGTTCCCTGCTGCGCTTGCTCCAATAGTCATTTCACCACAAAGAAGCTTGAAGATCCCTTTAAACAGATCACAATGAACAAAAATATTAACAAAAATGTAAAACAGACTCAGAGAACAGATTGACAACTGTCAGAGGGCAGGGAGCTTGCAGAGCTGGGTGAAAAAGGTGAATGGATTAAGCAACACCCCCCCCAGAAAAAAAAAACTCATACATACCAAAAAAGATATAGTGATTACCAGAAGGAAAGGGGGGTATAAGTTGTTAAGGAAGGAGATGACTTGGGGTGATGAACACAATACAATATCCAGATAATGTATTATAGAATTGTACATCTGAACCCTATATAAATTTATTAACCAATTTCACCCCAATATGGTAAAAAATAAATTATAAATAGCTATAAAAATTCAGGTATGCCATATCTCTGCTCAAAATCCTCCAAATAGCTTCCAGTCTCAGACAGAGTAAGAGCCAGACTCCATACACAGCTTACAAGTGAAGCCACTTTATTTCTTTCTCTTCCCCCTTGCTCAACATCTGCCAACCCTTGAGATCTTCCTGTTCTCCAAATCTCCCATCTTCTCACCTCACAGCTTTGCATTGGCTGTTCCCTCTGCCTGGTACCATCTCTCCTAGATCTTTCTAGGACTGGCCTTTTCTCACCTTTTTGGTCACAAGTCTTGTGTCACCTCCCCAGAAAGCCCTTCTCTAACCACCTAACCTCTCACAACATGTAATATTGGATAAAGTTATCTTATTTGTTTATCTACATCATGCCACTGAAACATAAACTCAGGCAGATAGGTAAAGTCTTGTTCACCACTGAAGCCCCAGTGCCTAGCACTTGTTTCAATCAAGGGCAAGTAATATAAAGTACAGTTCAAATGGTCTTAAAACAATGGAAAAGACCAGAAATGAGGGTAATCCACTAGCACAGTTTAATCAATGGGTTCCTGCTCCATTTCTGTATGATTCTCTGCATGTTCTTTATTTAAAAAAATTTTATTGTTGTTGTATTACATCCATCCCCTTTTAGCTCCCCTCTGTCCCGCTCCCCACCCACCCATTCCCCCCAAAATCAATCCCACCTGTTGTCCAAGTCCATGGTTCCTTTATACTAGGTTCTTATCTAAGCTGCTCCCCTTCTTTGCCTCTGCCTTCCCCCTCCCCACAACCCCATTCCCCCTGACAACTGAAGGCCTATTCCTTGTATTCATGTACTTGGTTCTCTTTTGCTTGTTGTTCGTTTTGCTAATTATTGTCCCGTAATGGGTGAGATCATATGATATTTGTCCTTCATTGACTAGCTTATTTCACTAAGCATAATACTCTCCAGTTCCATCCATGTTGTTGCAAAGGGTACAAGTTCCGTCTTTCTTTCTGCTATGTAGAATTCCATTGTGTAAATGTACCAAAGTTTTTTGATCCAATCATCCACTGATGGGCACTTAGGCTGTTTCCAGCACTTGGCTATTGTAAATAGTGCTGCTATGAACATAGGTGTGCATAGGTTCTTATGAATTGGTGTTTCAGGATTCTTTGGGTATAGTCCAAGTAGTGGAATTGCTGGATCAAAAGG